>MU720899.1:15470-55672 GCA_026770625.1 Nicotiana glauca
AACTTATATTTTATTCATTTATCTATAGTTATTTATTTAAAATTTTGTTTCTATAATATGGTACTATTTACACAGTCAAATATTATATAATTTAACAAACACGATATATATATATATATATATATATATATATATATATATATATATATATATATATATATATATATGTGCGTGTGTGTGTATGTGTGTGTGTGTGTGTGTGTGCAAATAAAGGAAAAAGGATACCAAAACTAAATAGTTAAAAGGGAAGGGGAAGCATGCTATGGCGGAGTACAATCCGTATATAAAAGTCATCAACTTAAATAAGAATAAGGCACAACAATAATTTAACAAAATCAAGAAATACAACAGTTGGCACGGCATCAACCTTCGTGCTTTTACTCTCATCCTCACCTAAAATAATCAAACAAAATGCACGGCATCACCCTTTGTGATTTCCTCACATAACTCTCATTTCATGGCACGGAATGACCCTTCATGCAATATAATTAACAATCGCACGGAATGTCCCTTCGTGCATAATGTAATTAACAATGGCACTCGTGCAAATATAATCAAAATGGCACGGAATGACCCTTCGTGCAAATATAATCAAAAATGGCACGAAATGACCCTTCGTGCATTATCACTCTTCCTCACCCAAACAGCAATCACAACCAAACGGGCGAGGGGAAATAAACAGTAATGAGAAATGTCCCAGCAAGGGAAAACACAATTAAACAACTAAGTCCCGGCAAGGACGCAAGGACGCAATGACAATGACTTCCACATCCCAGCATGGGAGATAATCAATATACTCGAGTCATCCCGGCAAGGGATTTAATCACATTTCTTAACAATTCTTTCATTTCTTACTCAATAGTGTTTTATCGTTCGAGCCAACGCTCCAAAGAGTTCACAAATTCACAATTGATCCTCTACTCTTCACATTATGTGATTCATCAATTAGCTTGGAAGAGTCCCAAATATACCAAGAACAACTAATAACAAAGCCCAACGATCCTGCTAGACGCTGGTGTATAGATGCCCGTCACCATTCCTATACACCGTACTCGATCATTTAGCAAATAGCAATCAATAATACTCTAATTCTATTCCCTCAAGCCAAATTTAGATCAAACATTTACCTCGAATGCTACAAACATAACTCAATCCTCTAGAATAGCTTTACCCCTCGAATTCACCACAAAACCGCTCGAATCTAGTCACAAATTTATTGAATGTATCAACAAATGCTAATTGAATCAACTTGAATGCATAAAAATGAATTTTCCAAAGTTTTACTCAAAATTCTCAAAACGCCCCCGGGCCCGCGTTGTCAAAACCTGACTTTTGAACCAAAACCCAGCTACCCATTCCCCCACGAGTTCATATCTATGTTTTGTTTTGAAATAGGACCTCAAATTGAGGTCCAAATCCCCAATTTTAAGAAAACCTAGGTTCTACCCAAAATCCCCATTTTAACCCTTGAAAACCTTGATTTTTAAGATGAAAACATGATAAATGAAGTTAGAGATTGAAGAAATTAAGTGAAAATCAACTTACAAGTGGATTGGAGAAGAAAATTTTCTTTGAAAACCGCCTATGGAGTGTTTGAATTGAGAGATATGAAAAAATGAAGTGAAAATTCGACTAAGTATGAAAATGCAGGTCTCTAATGTTGCAATTGCGAACAGGGGTTCGCAATTGCTAACCCCAACCAAATATGGAAATTGCGAAGTTGAGTTCGCATTTGCGAACTATGAGGGATACTGGAATATTCGCATTTGCGAAAAACAGGTCGCATTTGCGAAGGTCCAGTATCGCAATAGCGAACAAAGATTTGCATTTGCAAAGGTTGAGGCTAAAGGAGGGCATCGCATTTGTGATCAATTTCTTCACATTTGCGAAGGAAGCTGCCCAAGGGATATTTCGCATTTGCAATAAAAAGCTCACAATTCCGAGCTTCGCATTTGCGAGTGCTGGCTTCGCATTTTCGAAGCCTGCAGAACTGAAGCACACCAGGTTTTTCAACTATGAGATATGCAATCTGATGCCTATCAAAAACTCTCTCGAGCCCTCGGGGCTCCAAACCAATTATGCACACAACTTCAAAACATCCTACGGACTTACTCGTGCGATCAAATCGCCAAAATAACATCATATACATAGAATTGAGCCTCAAAACACATGATTTTCATTTCAAACTTCTTAAACTTTCAAACTTGGAACTCATAGTCCGAAAAACGTCAAACGACGTCCGATTTCAACCAAACTTCACAGAAAGCGCTTAAACAATATATAAGACGTGTTCCGGGCATCGGAACCAAAATACGAGCCCGATACCATAGTCTTTTATTAAATTTTCATTTCCATTTTCCTTAATAATTTTAGAAAAATAATTTAACAGGAAAAATTACTTTACTCGGGTTCTAGACCTTGGATTTCGACTCCGGGCACATGCCCGAGTCCCATATTTTTCTATGGACCCTTTGGGACCGCCAAATCACGGGTCTGGGTTCGTTTACCAAAAATGTTGGCCGAAGTCATCTTTAGCCATATTAATATCAAAATTCTTTAAATTTTTCACATATTTCAACATAAAAGTTTTCCAGCTACGCGCCCAGACTGCGCATGCAAATCGAGGTGACTAAAAGTGAGGTTTTCAAGGCCTAAGAAGCACGGTAGAAGGGAGAAATATGGTGATGACCCTTTGGGTCGTCACATTCTCTACCTCTAAAACAACCATTTGTCCTCGAACGGACAAAGAAAGAAGTACCTGAGTCCGAAAATAGATGAGCGTAACGGCTCCGCATATCAGACTCGGACTCCCTGGTCGATGCCTCGGGAGGCTGACCTCTCCACTGGACAAGCACTGAAGGAAAACTCTTCGACCTCAACTGTCGAACCTGTCGGTCTAGAATAGCCACTAGCTTCTCTTCATATGACAGATCCTTGTCTAATTGGACAGTGCCAAAATCTAATACGTGGGCTGGATCACCGTCATACCTCCAAAGCATAGATATATGAAAAAATTGATGCGCGGCTGACAAGCAAGGGGGCAAGGTAATTCTATAAGCCACCTCTCCCATACGATCAAGAATCTCAAATAGGCCAATAAACCTAGGGCTAAGCTTGCCCTTCTTTCCAAATCTCATCACGCCATTCATAGGCGATACGCGGAGCAATACTCGCTCACCAACCATGAAAGCTATATCTCGAACCTTGCGATCCGCATAACTCTTTTGCCGCGACTGAGCCGAACGAAGCCTGTCCTGAATGATCTTGACCTTATCCAAGGCCTCCTGGACTAGATCCGTACCCAATAACCGAGCCTCTCCCGGCTCAAATCATCCAACTGGAGACCGACATCGCCTAACATAAAATGCCTCATAAGGAGCTATCTGGATGCTGGATTGGTAACTGTTGTTTTAGGCGAACTCTGCTAAAGGAAAAACTTGGTCCTAAGAGCTTTCAAAATCAATGACACAAGCTCGGAGCATATCCTTCAATATCTCAATAGTCCTCTCGGACCGGCTGTCCGTCTGAGGGTGGAATGCTGTTCTCAACTGAACCTGGGTGCCTAACTCCTGTTGAACTGCTCTCCAAAAGCACGAGGTAAACTGCGTACCCCGATCCGAAATGATCAATGTCGGCATCCCATGAAGGCGAACAATCTCCCACATGTAGATCTCAACTAATCTCTCCGATGAATAGGTGGTGGCAACAGGAATGAAATGTGCTGAGTTGGTCAGCCTTTCAACAATGACCCAAATAGCATCAAACTTCTTCCGAGTCACCGGAAGTCCAGTAACGAAATCCATGGTAATCCTCTCCCACTTCCACTCGGGAAGCTCAAACCTCTAAAAAAGACCACCCGGCCTCTAATGCTCATACTTGATCTGCAGACAATTCAAACACCGAGCCACATATGCAACAATATATTTCTTCATCCTATGCCACCAATAATGCTGCCGCAAGTCATGATACATCTTCGCGGCGCCCGGGTGAATAAAATACCGCGAACTATAACTCACCCCTGCAATCTCAAAACACCATCATTATCTAAAGTCGCCTTCGTGGCACCTCCATGCTGCACAGTGTCTCTCAGGACACACAAATGAGGATCATCAAATTGCCGATCATGGATACGCTCTAATAATGAAGAACGAGCGACCGTGCAAGCTAATACTCGGCTAGGCTCCGAAATGTCCAACCTCACAAGCCGATTGGCCAAAGCCTGAATATCCAAAGCAAGCGGTCTCTGGCTGACCGGAATATAAGCAAGACTACCCATGCTGGTGGACTTCCTACTCAATGTATCAACCACCACACTTTCTCTGTTAATCACTTCTTTCCCAATTATCAAATTATTGTTCGAATCGATACTCCAATAATATACCAATCGAAATTCTTGCTCCATCGTTCACAAAATATGAAACTGAGCAATTAGACAAGAGAGATATTTCACAAAGTCCTGGTCAAACACATCTAAGACCCACGGTCATGCTAGACTCTGGTGTATAGATGACCGTCACCATGCCTATACACCGTATGCATCATTTTGCTATTAGCAGATAATATCCTAATCCTATTACCCTTAACGAAAGTTAGAACAAACACTTACCTCGGTCCAAGAATAGCAATCAACTATCTAATACCGCCTTTCCTCTACAATCCAACTCCGAAACAATGGTATCTAGACATAATAAATTCAATAGTATCAATAAAGACCCAAAACCAACATCCCATAGCCTAGAAATGAAGTCCCTAGCATTCTTCCAACAATACCAAAATCCGACCCCGGGCCCACATAGTCCAAACTCAAGGCTCGGACCAAAATATGTTCACCCATAACCCCACAAGTCCAAATATATAATTTGTTTTAAGATTCGACCCCAAATTGAGGTTGAATCACCCAAAATACCCAAAGCCCTAGTTCTACCCAAAACCCCCCATTTTCTACCTTGAATTCATGATTTAGTGTTAGGAAATTAGTAATTAGTGGAACAAATTAAGATGGGATGAAGTTATGAACACTTACCCAAGAAGCTATGGAGGAAGGGCAACTTGAATTTCGCCTATGCGGTGTTGGAGAAAGGAGTCCGTGTGAAATAATGGCAAAATCCCGAAATGGGTTCTGTTTTTAAGCTATAAAAATTCGCTGGGCAAAAATACCTTTCGCGTTCGTGAGGAAAGGGCTACGTTGGCGAAGGGTAAGCTGGGGTCTGCATTGCGATCGCGTGGGAGGAAATGCGAATGCGTACAAGGAAAAGTCTGGGGTCCTGGGTTTACTCTACGCGAATGCGTTGAAGGGTGGGCTAATACTATGCGAACGCGAGGACAAGTTCGCGAACGCAATGAAGGAATTAATGGGGCCCAGAAATTGGCTTACGCATTCGCGAGGTTCAAGACGCGAAGGGGGAAGAAGCAAAGCTACGCGAACACGAGGGACTAATGCGAACGTGATGAAGAAAATTCCTGTGTAAAAATTGTAGAAAATCTGCTATCTCCCTAAGTCCAAAACCACCACGAACACCTCCGAAAACACCCCCGAGCCCTCGGGGCCTCTAACCAATCATACACACTAACTCAACAACATCCTACAAACTTACTCGAGCGATCAAATCGCCAAAACAACATCAAAATCAATGAATCAAGCCTCAAAACTCATGATTTTTCTTCTAAACTTCATAAACTTTCAAACTTGGAACTCATAGTCTGAAACACGTCAAACGACGTCCGATTTCGAGCAAATTTCACATAAAGCGCTTAAAAAATATATAAGACATGTTTCATGCATAGGAACCAAAATACGAGCCCAATACCATAGTCTTTTAATCAATTTTCATTTCTATTTTCCTTAATAATTTTAGAAAAACAATTTAACAAAAAAATTCTTTTACTCGGGATCTAGACATCGGAGTTCGACTCCAGGCACATGCCCGAGTCCCATATTTTTCTACGGACCCTCCGGGACAGTCAAATCACGAATCCGGGTCTGTTTACAAAAAATGTTGACCGAAATCAACTTTAACCATATTAATATCAAAATTCTTCAAACTTTTCACAGATTTCACATATTTCAATATAAAAGCTTTCCGACTGCATGCTCGGACTGTGCACGCAAATCGAGACAACTAAAAGTGAGGTTTTCAAGGCCCCGGAAGTACGGAAAAAGGGAGAAATACGGTGATGACCCTTTGGGTCGTCACATTCTCCACCTCTAAAACAACTGTTTGTCCTCGAACGGACAAAAGAAAGAAGTACCTGAGTCAGGAAATAGATGAGGGTAACGGCCCCGCACATCAGACTCGGACTCCGAGGTCGTTGCCTCAGGAGGCTGACCTCTCCACTGGACACGCACTGATGGAAAACTCTTCGACCTCAACTGTCGAACCTGCCGGTCTAGAAAAGCTACCGGCTCCTCCTTGTAGGCAGATCCTTGTCCAACTGGACAGTGCTTAAATTTAACATATGGGTAGGATCGCCGTGATACCTCCAAAGTATAGACACATGAAACACTAGATGCACGACTGACAAGCTAGGTGGCAAGGCAAGTCTGTAAGCCACCTCTCCCACACGATCAAGAATCTTAAATGGGCCAATGAACCTAGGGCTAATCTTGCCCTTCTTCCCAAATCTCATCACGCCCTTCATAGGCGATACACGGAGCAATACTCACTCACTAACCATGAAAGCTACATCTCGAAGCTTGCAATCCGCATAACTCTTTTTCCATAACTGAGCCGAACGAAGCCTGTCCAAGGCCTCCTGGACCAAATCTGTACCCAATAACCGAGCCTATCCCGGCTCAAACCATCCCACTAGAGACCGATATCACCTACAATACAAAACCTCATATGGAGCCATCTGAATGCTGGACTGGTAGCTATTGTTGTAGGCAAACTCTGCTAAAGGCAAAAACTGGTCCTAAGAGCCTCCAAAATCAATGACACAGGCTCGGAGCATATCCTCCAATATCTGAATATTCCTCTCGGACTGACCGCCCGTCTGAGGATGAAATGTTGTGCTCAACTGAACCTAGGTGCCTAACTCCTGCTGAACTGCTCTCCAAAAGCACCAGGTAAACTGTGTGCCTCGTTCCGAAATGATAGATGTCGGCACCCAATGAAGGCGAACAATCTCCCTGATGTAGATCTCAGCTAATCTCTCCGATGAATAGGTGGTCGCAACAGGAATGAAATGCGCTGACTTGGTCAGCCTATCAACAATGACCCAAATAGCATCAAACTTCTTCCGAGTCACCGGAAGTCCAGTAATGAAATCCATTGTAATCCTCTCCCACTTCCACTCGGGAAGCTCAATCCTCTGAAACAAACCACCAGGCCTCTGATGCTCATACTTGACCTGCTGACAATTCAAACACCTAGCTAAATATGCAACAATATCTTTCTTCATCCTACGCCACCAATAATGCCGCCCCAAGTCCTGATACATCTTCGCGGCGCCCGGGAGAATATAATACCGCGAACTATGGGCCTCCGCTAAAATCAACTCCCGAATCCCATCAACATCGGGCACACAAACTCGCCTCTGCAATCTCAAAACACCATCATCATCTAAAGTCACTTTCGTGGCACCTCCATGCTGCACCGTGTCTTTCAGGACACACAAATGGGGATCATCAAACTGCCGATCACGGATATGCTCCAATAATGACGAACGAGCGACCGCGCAAGCTAACACTCTAAAAGGCTCAGAAATGTCCAACCTCACAAACCGATTGGCCAAGGCCTAAATATCTAAAGCAAGCGATCTCTGGCCGACCGGAACATAAGCAAGACTGCCCATGCTGGCAGACTTCCTACTCAATGTATCGGCCACCACATTGGCTCTCCCCGGGTGGTACAAAATAGTAACATCATAATCTTTCAACAACTCCAACCACCTCCTCTGCCTCAAATTCAACTCCTTTTGCTTGAACAAGTACTGAAGGCTCTTGTGATCCATGTACACCTCACACGTCACACCATATAGATAATGCCTCCAAATCTTCAAAGCATGAACAATGGCGGCCAACTCTAAGTCATGGACCGGATAATTCTTCTCGTGGATCTTCAATTGCCTCGAAGCATAAGCTATGATTCTGCCATCCTGCATTAATACTGTACCAAGCCCATTACGGGAAGCATCACAATAAACTGTATAAGGCCCTGAACTTGTGGGCAAAACCAATATCGGTGCCGTAGTCAGAGCTGTCTTAAGCTTCTGAAAGCTCTCCTCGCACTCGTCTGACCACCTGAACTGGGCACCTTTCTGGGTCAATCTGGTCATCGGGGCTGATATAGATGAAAACTCTTCCACGAACCGACGGTAATATCCTTCTAATCCTAAGAAACTCCGAATCTCCATCGCTGAAGCTGGTCGTGGCCAATTCTTGACTGCCTCAATCTTCTTCGGGTCCACCTGAATACCCTCTGCCGACACTACATGACCCAGAAATGCAACTAAACTCAACTAGAACTCGCACTTCGAGAACTTAGCATACAACTGACTATCCTTCAGAGTCTGAAGAACCACTCTGAGATGCTGCTCGTGCTCCTCCTGGCTGTGGGAGTACACAAGAATATCATCAATAAAGGCTTTCACGAAACAAATCTAGATAAGGCCTGAATACCTGGTTCATCAGCTCCATAAATGCTACTGGGGCATTGGTCAACCCAAATGACATGACCAAAAACTCATAATGCCCATACCGAGTGCGAAATGCTGTCTTAGGGACATCAGACGCCCTAATCGTCAGCTGATGGTAGCCAGACCTCAAGTCTATCTTTGAAAACACCATCGCACCCTGAAGCTGGTCAAACAAATCATCAATCCTTGGCAGTGGATACTTCTTCTTTATTGTCACCTTATTCAATTGCCGAAAATCAATGCACATCCTCATTGACCCATCCCTTTTCTTCACAAATAACACCGGCGTGCCCCATGGAGAAACACTAGGTCTGATAAAACCCTTCTCTAACAGATCTTGCAACTGATCCTTTATCTCCTTTAACTCTAGCGGGGCCATGCGATACGGCGAAATAGAAATGGGTTGCGTGCCTAGGGCCAGATCGATACAGAAATCAATATCCCTGCCGGGCGGCATACCCAGCAGGTCTGAAGGGAAAACCTTTGGGAACTCCTGAACAATAGGAACAGAGTCAACAGAAGGAACCTCTGTGCTGGAATCACGAACATATGCCAAATAAGCTAAACACCCCTTCTCGACCATGCGTCGAGCCTTAACATATGAAATAACACTGCCTGTGGCATGTCATGGGGTCCCTCTCCACTCCAATCGGGGCAAGTCTGGCAAAGCCAAAGTCACAGTCTTGGCGTGACAATCCAAGACAGCATGATACGGGGACAACCAATCCATCCCCAATATAACATCAAAATCCACCATGTCTAAAAGCAATAAATCAACTCGGGTTTCAAAACCCTCAAATACTACTACACAGGAACGATGAACTCGGTCAACCACTATAGAATCACCCACTGGTGTAGATACATGTACATGGATACCCAAAGAATCACTAGGCATAGCTAAGTAGGGTACAAAATAAGATGACACATATGAATACATAGACCCAGGGTCAAATAGCACTGAAGCATCCCTATCACAAACCAGAATAATACGTGCAATAACAACATCGGAAGACTCAGCCTCTGGCTTGGCTGGCAAAGCATAACACCGGGGCTGGGCCCCACCACCCTGAACTATATCCCTAGGACGTTCGGCTGCTGGCTGACCTCTACCTTTGCCGGTCCGAGCTCCACCTCTACGGTCCCTACCTCCACCTTTATGATCCCTACCTCCACCTCTATGACCCCTACTCCCGCCTCTAGTTGGCTGGGAGGGCTGCGGATCACCTGCTGCCTAAATCATAGGGCGAGGACCCTACTGCTGAGAGCTACTCGAGGCTCGAGGACCAAACCTGACAATGTGACCCGGGTCACCACAAACCATAACAAGACCTCGGGTGCTGCGACTGTTGGCCGTGTCGACCTGAATGTCCTCCCCTGAAGCTCTGAAGTGGGGGTGCATTGATAGGCTGCTGATCCTAATAGTACTACTGAGAATCACCGCTGCCTGGAGTACCAAGAGAAATATGGAGAGCTGACTGAAAGGGCCTCGGTGAGTGACCTCTACCATAGGAATCCCTACCTCCAGACGAGGTACCACTGAACCTACTAGAATGATGAGGCCTCTTGTCCGACATCTGACTACCTCCCCGTGAGAGGGCCATCTCAACTCTGCGGGCCGCATTGGCTGCCACCTGAAAGGAAATATCACTACCTACTCCCAAAGCCATCTGGAGATAAATCGGCTAAATCAGTCCATCAATAAATCTCCGGACCCTCTCTTGCTCTGTGGGGAGTATCAAAATCGCATGGCGAGCCAAATCAACAAATCGAGTCTCATACTATGTAACTGTCATGAAGCCCTGCTGGAGGTGCTCAAACTGCCTACGAAGTGACTCCCGTTGAGTGACTGGGAGAAACTTTTCAAAAAATAATTCCGCGAACTGATCCCATGTCAAAGCTGGAGACCCTGCTGGTCTAGATAGGCAAAAATCCCTCCACCAAATCTTGGAGGATCCTGCATGCCAGTATGTGGCAAAATCGACCCCATTGGTCCCCACTATACCTATGGTCCTAAGGATCTCATGACAGCTGAATTAGAAATCCTATGGATCCTCTGATGAAGCGCCGCTGAAAGTGGTGCTAAAGAGCTTGGAGAACCGATCAAGTCTCCACAAAGCATCTGATGACATAGCCGCTCCATTATCGGCATGAGCTGTAATACCTCGATGAGCTGCCACAACTGGCTGAACCACTGGGACATGAGCCTGGGGAGCTACCTGCTCCGGAGTACGTGTAGCAGGAGTATGAACCCCTCCTCCAGCCTGAGAAGTGGCTAGTGCTACTGGCAGTAAACCCGCTCTAGTGACACTCTCCATAAAGCCTGCCAATCAGACTAGAGCATCGTGAAGATCTGGGGTGACCATGACCCCTCCTGGGACCTGAGCTAGGCCTACTGGAGCTGCTGGGGATGGAACCTCCTCATCATAGTCAATATGAGGCTCCACCTTTGGGACTGCTGCCCGGGGCTGAGCTCTGCCGCTGCCTCGGCCTCTGGCACAGCCTCGGCCTCTGGCACAGCCTCGGCCTCTGGCACGGCCTCAGCCTCTGCCCCTTGCAGGAGCTGCTGCTGGGGGCTCGGCTGCTGCGCGGTAGAAGAGGAAGCACATGTTCTCGCCATCTGCGAAAGAACAGAGTAGAAAGACAATCAGCATTTGAGAGATAGAATCGCACGATAAGAAAGAACAAAAGTGAAACTTTTCCTAACTCTGTAGCCTCTGGGGGATAAATACAGACGTCTCCATACCGATCCCTCAGACTCTACCAAGTTTGTCCGTGAGTAGCGAGACCTATGCAACCTAGAACTCTGATACCAACTTGTCACGACCCGAATTTTTTCCCACCATCGGGAGTCGTGATGGCGCCTACTGACTTAGCTAGGCCAGCCAAACAGTAAACATTATCTGATATTTTCTCATCAATATAAACATACGAAAGAAATTAAATAAAAGCGGAAGACTTTAAGCTTAATAAACTGAAATCAAAATGCGGCAGTTTAAGACGAATCTCTACCCAAAATCTAGTGTCACTAGCTCACGGACTACTATAGAGTACTAAAAACAAGTCTGAAATGATATTACATATTGTTTGTCTCGAAACAAAGAAAACAAACTAAACATAGAAGGGACTTCGGCCAGTGAACGCCAGCTAGGCTACCTCGTGAGTCCCTGGGCTGAAGAACTCCCGGGCAATCCTACTGCTGCTGTCCAATAGCTGCTCCTAGATCTGTTCAAAAAGATGCACAGAGTGTAGCATCAGCACAACTGACCCCATGTGCTATTAAGTGCCTGGCCTAACCCCGGCGAAGTAGTGGCGAGTCTAGACAGGACTACCAAGTCAACCTGTATAGTTCTATATATATATATGTGTGGAAATAAAGGAAAAAAGATACCAAAACTAAACAGTTAAAAGGGAAGGGGAAACATGCTATGGGGGAGTACAATCCGTATATAAAAGTCATCAACTTAAATAAGAACAAGGCACAACAATAATTTAACAGAGACAAGAAATCCAATAGTTTGCACGACATCAACCTTCGTGCTTTTACTCTCATCCTCATCCAAAACAATCAAACAAAATGCATGGCATCACCCTTCGTGCTTTCCTCACATAACTCTTATTTCATGGCACGGAATGACCCTTCGAGCAATATAATTAACAATGGCACGGAATGTCCATTCGTGCATAATATAATTAACAATGGCACGAAATGACCCTTCATGCAAATATAATCAAAATAGCGCGGAATGACCCTTCATGCAAATATATTAAAAAAAGGTACGGAATGACCCTTCGTGCATTATCACTCTTCCTCACCCAAACAGCAATCACAACCAAACGGGCGAGGAAAAATAAACAGTAATGAGAAATGTCCCAGCAAGGGAAAACACAATTAAACAACTAAGTCTCGGCAATGGAGCAATGACAATAACTTTCACATCCCAGCAAGGGAGATAATCAGTATACTCGAGTCATCCCGGCAAGGGATTTAATCACATTCCTTACCAATTCTTTCATTTCTTACTCAATAGTGTTTTATCGTTTGAGCCAATGCTCCAAAGAGTTCACAAATTCACAATTGATCCTCAACTCTTCACATTATGTGAAATTTATCAATTAGCTTGGAAGAGTCCCAAATATACCAAGAACAACTAATAACAAAGCCCCACAGTCATGACAGACACCTGTGTATAGATACCCGTCACCATACCTAGTAATAAATATGAATAATTATTAAATACACCAAAAAGCTAAGAGGGTTCAATTTATCAGGTTGGGTTCGTGAGTGATAATTGGTCAGGCTTGCCTAGCTATATGGTTGGGCGCCATCACGACCGGGTTTGGGTCGTGACAAGTTGGTATCAGAGCCTAGGTTACTAGGCCTCACGAGTCATGAGCCGGTTAGTAGAGTCTCGTGGATCGGTAAGTAGACGTCCGTATCTATCATCGGGAGGCTACTGAACCTTTAGGAAATACTTTACTTTCTTGAAATTCTTGTCATGCGACTTTGTTGGTTCGAGAACTAAATTTCTGTATTCTATTCTCTCGTAGATGGCGAGAACCCGTGCTACCGGACGTCGCGGACGACCACCTTTGGTACCTGCTAGGGGCCGTGGTCGCGATCATGGTCGTGGCGGACCAGTGAGGGCAGCACCTGCATACCCACCAACTGTATATTATTAAATACACCCAAAAGCTAAGAGGGTTCAATTTATAATAAATATGAATAAATAAAAATTACCTAATAATATATTTTCCGGCAAAGGATTGTCGATTAACACTCCTGGTTAAATCATTTGTGGAGAACTCTGATCTCCATCGACTCCTAAAGATTTCTTCTTCCATACTATGGATTTCATCTTTGTACAACTATGTGTTACAAGAGCATTTTTTAAAAATGAAAAAATATTGTTTCTAAGAGCAATGGCTATTGACCGGGTGCGATTGTTAGTTCTCTTCTTGAGAATTAGTTAACAGGTGTCATTTTCTAGGAGTAGGGAATTTGATTTATATAGAAGTTTTTTCTTTTATCTTTTCTTTGTGAAGGGTAAAATTGTCTGTTAGATTTTGACGGGTATTTTAGTAATTTAACTTTAGGCTTAAGGGCTTCCCGATAAAACTCTTTTTTCTTATTTTAAATTTCTGCATTCAACATAGGATCGAGTGGTAGTTATCAACGTGGGAGATCATCATGATTTGTGGCATCTTCTCCAATATTCAAGAAAATAATGATAACATAAAAAGGATCTCTATACTTTGTCCACTAAAAGAAGGGTATAACTTATCTTGCATATATTTATAGTGTTTGTATATATTAAGAAAAGGGCTGCAAACCGGACTTACCAACTTTTTAGAATACCTAGCAATATTCTAATTATATAGCTTTCTCTAGCATGGTGATCACATCCAAACGTCCCTTATCTTCCTGCTACACTTTCTTGCTCATTTTACTTCTTCCCCTCATTTCTCTATGCTATGCTAAAGTAGTACTCGCGGCCGCAACCCTATACCTTCCAGTTACTAAGGACTCATCAACCCTACAATACAGTACTTTACGGTAATAGGGCAAAGAACTCCTTTAATCCCAGTCAAACTCACAGTTCATCTTGGTGGCATGTGCTTATGGGTGGACTGTGAAAGAGGTTACAATAACTCAACTTACAAACCAGGTCTCTGCAAATCCAAACTTGCTCTTTTGCCGAGCCTGATTCTTGTGGAGACTATTGCACATTCAAAACAGGACCGCTGCCCGGATGCAACAACAATACTTGCCATACTGTAGCTGAAAATCCCATCATTAGATATTCCACTTCCGGTGCAGAAGTTGCTGAGGATGTATTGGCCATTGGTTCAACGCCGCCTGGCATCCGTGACACTCGGCCTCAGTGTATTTTCTGTTGCGTTGAGTCCTTCTTATCCAAAGACCTCGCGGAAGGAGTTACAGGTATTGAATTATAGTTTGCTTTTTTTTTTTTTTTTTAACTCACTACTATTATACGAGGGTATTTGGCCAAGCTTATAATTAAGCTTGTTAAAGTAGTTTGTAAGTACTTTTTGAATTTATGAGCTTGGTAAATATTGAGAGTGCTTATAGCCAAATTAGCTAAAAGTTATAAGTTGACCACCCCATATTATAAGCATTTTTAGTTTTATTTGCCCAAATTTTTTACTCCCTCCGTTTCAATTTACGTGAACCCATTTGACTGGACATGGAGTTTAAGAAAAGAGAGAAGACTTTTGAACTTGTGGTGTAAAATGAAGGACATATATTTTGTGTGGCTATAAACCATTGCATAAAGGTAAATTGTTTCCAAATAGGGAAAGGGGTCATTCTTTTTGGCACGAACTAAAAAGGAAATAAGTTCACATAAATTAAAACGGAGAGAGTATTATTTTATTCTTAATGATATTTTTCAGTGTATAAAATACCTTTCCCACAACAAAACACCTAGCTTTCTCAATTAAATATTCGTCCTTCCTCCTTTTCTTTATAAAAAAAACTCTTTAATTTATAATCTTCTGCAAAAATTAAAGGGTGTATACTTTAGTTATTTTAACAAAAAAAAATAAATTACTTTTATAAAACATCAACTTCTTAGATTAGTTTCAACACTTCTATCCAAATAACTATTTATTTATGAAATTAATTTTAGCACTTAAAAATTTTTTTTTTCAATTCAAGCTTAATTTACAACCACCTAATCCAAATGCACTTTATGTGTATATAACAGGAATTGCAGGTTTTTCACACGAAAGTCCAATTTCCATTCCTAACTGGCTAATTTAGGCACTAGATTTTCTAGGAAGTTTGGTATTTGCTTGAGCTCATCGTAAAAATTGCACGGAGTGTCCTATTTGGTCGCTTCCATTTAACCTATACCCTTTTTTTTAATAAACTTTTAATTTGTATCCACTTTTTAAACAATTTCAGGCCCGTTTCTCCTCCTCCTTTACGTCCTCAAAGTTATATCCGCTCTCAACCACTTTCTGAAGTCTGTGACTAAAAGTTCCTGCTTGATTGAATGGTTGAAGCAGCATCTAACTGAAACTATCTAGTTTGAATAAATAAATCAGCTTATCATAAATCTTAAGTGCGTTGAAAACTTTTCGATTTAGGCAAAATGCACAGATTTTTTATCTGTTTATGCTGAGGCTAACTGGTTTGAATCACAATAAAAACCCCTTTGTTTGTGCCATCTCTTAACATCATCTGTTTTGATGGATGGTTTAGTTTAAGCCTTTAGGAAGCATGAAAATCATAAACCAGTTATAAAACAAAAACTTCAACTTTAGAATTGAAGTTCTCTAGTTACAAAACAAAAACTTCAGCTCTAGAGTTGATGTTCGCCAGTTACAAAACAAAATCTTCAGCTCTAGAGCTGAAGTTCGCCATTTACAAAAACAAAAACTTCAGCTTTAGAGCTGAAGTTCGCCAGTTACAAAAATAAAAAGTTCAGCTCTAGAGCTGAAGTTCGCCAGTTACAAAAATAAAAACTTCAGCTCTAGAGCTGAAGTTCGCCAGTTACAAAACAAAAACTTCAGCTCCAGAGCTGAAATTTGCCAGTTACAAAAACAAAAACTTCATCACGCTTGCTACTTCAGACCCATCTACTAGAATGCTGAAGTTTTGCGTAATTGCCTTTGCTACTTCAGCCCCGTATGCTGAAGTTATGCGGAAAAAGCGGGTATACTTGCAATTCTTTTTGTAAAGCGAACACAAGTTAAAACGTGACACAAAAAGCGGGTATAGATGCAAATCCCCCGAGTTCATCTACAAGATCTAGTGGGGTTATCTTCGTTGGTTCTGGCCCATATAATGCTTACAATCCTAACAAGGTTGACATCTCCAACAATCTTGTCTATACTAAGATAATCACAAATTCCAGGGCATATTTGCAATCTTCAGAGTATTTTCTCCAAGTTTCATCCATTCGAATCGCGGGGAAAGACGTGCCACTAAATAAAACATTATTATCTATTAATAAAAAAAATTGATTAGGTGGGACGAGAATCAGCACAACACCTTTCACCATATTGGACAATAGCATTTATAATGCTGTAAAACATCTTTTATCAAGGCGCTCCCTAAGAATGTGACTATTATAGAGCTTCTGATGAAACAATTTGTAGCTTGCTTTAGTTCAAAAATATTAGAAGCACAAACTTTGGACCAAATGTTCCTGTGATAGATTTTGTGTTGCACAAAAGGAGTGCATATTGGAGGATTTTTGGTGCAAATTCAATGGTACAAGTTACTAAGGATGTTATGTGTTTAGCGTTTATTGGAAGAGACCCAACTTGGGAACCATCGATTGTGATAGGAGGGCATTAAATGGAAGAGAATTTATTGGTCTTTGATCTTCCAAGAAAGAGGATTGGTTTCAGCTCCTCACTCAAGCTTCAACAAACATCATGTGTGCTAAGTACGATTATACCTCTAAGCCTTGATTAAGAGTCTTTTAGTACTCATTACTTGTAATCTTGTTTCATTTTAAGGTTTTTCGTTGTCTTTTCTTCTTAACTTATTTCTATGATCCTTGGATCGACACGACAACAGTAGCATGTTGAGATTATTGTAAAAAAATCTCCCCTCCTTTCGAATTTAGGTGGTATCCTTTGGCTACATTCGAAGCTTATGAAAGAAAAAAGACTTTTAAAACTCGAGATCTAAAATAAATAACAATAAATTATCACATTAAGGATAAAATAAAAATTTTTGACGTTAAATTATTTTTAAATATGATATGTGACATTATTTTTGGATCCCCTACTGAATTTTAAATTGAGGAACATGATCATTGAGAATTCATATATGGTACAATAACTTTCTTGAGATTGCAGTATAGTAATTAAACTTAGCGAAAGCACGTGTTAATGAATGTGATTCAAATTTTCCACTTTAAATTTACAACTTATATGATTCTCTGCAAATTTATTTATTTGTATCTTTATACGAGTTCCCATTTTTATAGCTACTTGATTAATTTTTAGGCTCCTTTGGAAGATTCATTTAGAAATTTCCGTATTATAAACTAACACTATAGTGCAACAGGAGCAATTAGTTTCCATGTATCTGCCTGGAATAGAGGATCACATGAAGAGGACAGCTAATTTTTAAAAGAAGACAGCAAAATCTGCCTAGGTGGTCATAAAATACAATTAGATCTGGCAAGGGATTTGCTTAATAAGTTATTAAATTCATGCAAGGAATTGCTTAATAAGTAGCCTTAAATCCTCTACCCCTATTTGATTATAACAAAGTAAAACTCTAATTTGAAAAATGTAGACTAATACTTCAGCTTATATTTATCCTACTTTAGTGTGACGTTCCTAAATTTCGGGCTTCTGACAAGCACCCGACTTTTTTTTTGG
The DNA here is from genome assembly GCA_026770625.1 of Nicotiana glauca. Taxonomy (NCBI): domain Eukaryota; kingdom Viridiplantae; phylum Streptophyta; class Magnoliopsida; order Solanales; family Solanaceae; genus Nicotiana; species Nicotiana glauca. The sequence goes on from MU720899.1 coordinate 33,477, forward strand.
CGAGCGAATCAATCAATTAAACAATAGAAAAGGGTCAAAAATGCCCCTAACATATGTGAGCACGTGATTTTTGTTCTATGTAAATTACTCCCAAAAATTCAAACTGTAGGATTTCATTTAATTTTGGTGAATTTTTTTGTTAATTGTTTGCATTTATTTGTGCATTTTAATTCATATGAAAAATATAAAAAATACATTTGGCATGTGCATTTAGGATTCAATCTTACATTTTAGGATTAATTAGTTAGTTAAGGAAAAAATAAAGAAAACAACAAAAATGGTCTTTTGCATTTTTAGTGTGTTTAATTAGAAATTACGGTATTTGCAAATTAGAAAATATAATTGTTTCTTTAGTGTCAATTTGGGTTTTTTTTTTCTTAGTTTAATTTAGCATTTAATAAAATCAGAAAAAATAAAAAAAATAGAAAATGAGTAAATGAAAGAAATAAAAGAGAAAAGCAAAAGAAAGTAAATTAAAAGGGCTAGTTTTAAGACCCAAAATTGGGCCAAGCAGCTTAGCCCAACAAATTGTAGCCCAAACGCCAAACCCATCTCCAAATACCCCAACCCACACCAGGAGATCCGGTCCAACGCCAACAATGTCCAAACGACGTCGTTCAGTGGGTCAAATGATCTGAGTCATTGATCTTCTCGAATCTAACGACCCTGATTGATTTGTGCATTTAGATATAACTGTCCAAATTATTGGCCCAAACCCTACAACATATGTTGCCCTCCTCGTACTACTGCCCATCCCCAGCCACCGGCATAACGTCGCCTTCCCCCACCGCGCCTCCACCGTTACCCCGCTGTGCTCCGCCATCGGAAATCGCCCACGGCGGCGGAGAACCTCCAAACTTCACCAAATACACCCCTGAATCCTCTCCCCTTTCCGGATCCGTGGTTGGTTTGCCTCAAACACTGGTCGATCTTCTCGAATCTTAATTAGAAGATTCCGGCCAAAACACTAACTCACCCAAACCCAGCCAGATTAACACCCTAGCACCCTCTCCCTCTCCTCTTTCCCCTTCCGACCTCAGTTCCTCTCAACTCGCACCGGAGTTCCTCGAATCCGCAAAACCCTTGCGCCGCCACAAGCTCCTCCGATGACGGCGCCGCCCCAAATCACTTCAAACTCATACTCTATACTCCCTTGACCTTCCCCAACCTAAATCCCAAACTTCTTCTCTTTAGATCCAACTACAAATTCACAAATATTAAATCTAGGATTCTGGGGTTTCTAGGATTTTGGGAATTTTCAAAGGGCGATTGATTCCTAGTTAATATTATAGGCCTATTCTTGACAGAATAGACATATAATATTAACTGGAAACCAATTTCAAGGGCATTTCTTATAGAGTCCCAAAAAATCAGTAAGTTTACTTCTCAGTTTTATTATTTCTTTTCTTTGTTCTCATGAATTCTAATTTTATTAGTTGTTAGTCAATTTTTTGTTGTTTTCTGTGATTAGTTTAAGTTTTAGTTTGGTTAATTCTGTTTTGAATTTCATCTTACCTTTGCTAGTTTAAATGTTCAAATGTCCGATTAGTTAATTCGGACATCTAATTGATATTTAATTGGATTTTCTTATTAGTTTTGATTCAAGTTGATGTTTTTGCTTTTCTTTTGATAATAACAATTTGATTCTAGTTCATTAGGTTTAATAGTCTGATTTGGTGAGTAGTTTAAATACTGTTAATACATGATTTTGATTAAGTAACTGTTCTTTAGTTTTGTTTTCTGGTTGTTTCGAGTATTAGCTAAGTTTTAGTGAGTTTGCTTGGTTACAACTGAATTAATTGGTTAGTTGACTAGAATTGGAGGCTTGGTTTGACTAGGTTAGTTAAATTAGAAGTCAAATGAAGGGTTAGCAATTCTGGGGGGTGGTTAGGGGTGTTTTGGGTGTCAAAAATGGCATATTTTGCTAGAATAATAATTCCAGAATTAAATCGAGGGTAATATAGAAATTTTAAGGGTAGAAAAACCAAGCTAGAACACTCTAGATCCTTCTAGAAGGGGTCTAGGTGTAAGTTTTAGCATTCTAAAAGCAGTAACTTGAGAAACAAGTAAAAACTTTAGGATTAATATGTAATTTCTGAAAATAAAAAAGGGGGAAATGAGTAAAAGTTTCTAGAACCTTCTGCCCCATTTTATGCCTATAAAAGGCATGTTTAGTACCTTGAACATGAAGTTTTTTGGACATCTGAAAATTCCTAGAAACATTCCAGCTTTAATTCCTTCCAAAATCCCTTTCGTAAGTTCAAAATTTCAAATTTGAACTTCAAAATCTAAGGGAGTTCAAACAATTTGCACTCTTATAATTCAAAACCTCTTTAGCTTTCTATCCCTATCAAAAATCAAAAATATACAATCAAGTAGAAAAATCCAAAAACAGTACTGTTTCAGTTAATTTCCTAGTTCATTTCTGTTCTTAGTAGCTGATTTACCTCTCTTAATTCATTTTCTGGTAACTTGAGATTTCAGAGGAGTTTCTGCTTGGTCTTGTGTAGTTTTGGGGTTCAATCATCTTGTTTTTGGCCATTTTATTGTGTTTTTGAGTGGTAAAGTGTTTCGGGGTATTTGAGAGCTTAGTTTTGCTTTCAAAAATTGATCCTACTGTTGCTGTGTTGTTGATTCCCTATTGATTTGCTAAAATTATTCCTGAACTGTTGCTGTTACATTCGCTATCACTGACTCCTCCCTCTTTTCTCTTGTTATTCCAACACCAGGTACAAGACTCAGATTATTTGATGTATCACCTCTTGTCAACAGCATGAAATAAAAGTCAAAGTTAATTCTCCATGCTAGATCTATTGTTATGTCGAAATGATTCTGTTGTGATTGTGTGACTGAATATTGTAATACGTGATTCAATTGGTTAATCAGTGTAATTACATATGGTCTGTAATTAGGACTTTTAAGGTGACTTAGAGTGTTACCTTGGATTTCCAGTTTGTTGTAGCTCTTGAGAGCTATAGTTGTATATAAATGAATCATTTAAACTAACAGGTTGTAGTATTATTACAGGGCAAGTAGCAATCGTGATATAAAATATGTTAACAGATCTGACGAGTTAATTCAAGCATATTTTAGTCGAACGAGCTTCGTTTTATTTCATTAGTGTCATCTCAGATCAACATGAGTACTAATCAAGTGCAAATCTGATTAGGTGTTATAGTATAACTCTGTTAATTCATCAGCACATTCATGTAGTAGTAACAGCTGTCATTAAATCTAATGAAGGTGTAATTGAGCTGTGTTTGTGATAGCCTCCATCTAGTTTGATTTCTGTATATATTCCAGTGGTCAAAACATGGTAAAGGTCAAGAGGCCTGGGGTTGAATTTTGGCAACTTCACGTTCAGAAGCCTGAGCATGATTGGTATTGACTTTGGGGCTCTTTATGAGCCCATTCCTATTCGCGTTCATAGATTGTGGCCAAATTATGGGCCGATCTTTTAGAGGCCCAAAGTGGGGCATAGTATTTTCTTGGATTTCACGAGCTGGTAGCTTACTAGCTTGGGCCAACGTTGCGAGGTCCAACATTGCTAGAAGTCACCATTCTTTAAATTATATTAGGCATGCGGGGTATTAATTCGCAAATGTAAATTTGGGTTTCAAATTAGGTGGCGGGTTCAAATTAAAAGGGTCCTCCCTTTTGTTTGAATTCGGACATTAATTTGGGGCTTGAATTTATACATGCCCATTAATTAGCCTTTTTAGAGACAAAAAACAAAATAAATAGAAAATTGTAGTTACATTAAGATTGGCCTTAAAATAAAAATGAGACGAGCTTCGCCGAACAAAACATATATTGCGGGTCCCTGAATAAATGGTTGAATTAAAATACTTAGATTTCGGGATAGGCCGCTTAGCAAATTTCACGACTTTCCCAGAGGATAATGACACACTAGCCACTTTAGGCACGCTTTTTAATAATCTTACCTTCTTAAATACGGGTGGAAATTTCATGCGACCCAAATCCAAATCTCAAAAAGTTGAATAACAATATGTATAGGATTCAGGTGCATTTCATGTGATGTGATACAAAAACACAATCTTAAACGACGTTCACTTTCTTAATAATCGATTAAAGCGGTCAATAACTCTAAAATTGCACGATAGGTTTAGCATGTATTTAAAATAAGATTTTAGCCAAATATAGTAGTTGAGCGACCGTGCTAGAACCACGGAACTCGGGGAGTGCCTAACCCCTTCTCCCGGGTTAATAGAATTCTTTACCCGGATTTCTGGTTCGCCACTTTAATACAGAGTCAAACCCTTTCCTCGATTCGAGATTCAAAACGGTGACTTGGGACACCATAAAACTCCCAAGTGGCAATACTAAATCTCTTAATAAACGAATCCCGTTTCGATTGTCCTTTAATTGGAAAAACTCCTTTTATTATGCCCTTCACGGGGTGTAGTAGCAAAAAAGGGTGTGACAGCTCTGGCGACTCTGCTGGGGACAAGGACCCAGAACTTTTGTTCAGGGTTCAGAATTCGAGCTCAGTTAAATTGTTCTATTTGGCTTTATCTGAATTTCCTACATGTTTTATGCCTTATGTGGTAATTGTTTTACTGTTTTGACATTGGTTGAATTCTATATAAACTGTTACGAATCTCTTCCTCTCTCTGAGTCTTCTACATCATGGAGAAGGGTGCACTTCGTATAGCTTCTCTTCTATTTAGAGTCTTTTCCCATTTAGAACGAGGTTTGGATAAGTTTCTAAGCCGGCGGAGCTTTTGTATCCCCGGTACGCTGCCTCCCCTTCGGCCCGAGTTGTTCGCTCGGGTAAGCCATGTCTAGACCTATATACCTAGGGTTTAAACCTAGAAGAACAATAACCTCATGTCATATCCCTAGTAGGACGCTTGTTTGCATCATGTGCATTTGACTTAGGAGACTCAACACAGGGGTTGGGTCCGTCTAGGACAAGTGACCTGAATTGAAATGACCATCCTGATGCATCTTACGTGCTACTTGCGCATTTATTTTCTCGGCTTCGCATGTTGACCGACTTGTATACAATGAGTGAAAAATTGTGATAAATAGAAGTGTTAGGACTAAGTGAGGGTAATCATTTGTTTGAAAAAAAACAAAAAACCAATGCCTAACGAGTATCGAAGTGCTGCCGGATTTTCGAAAAATAAAAAAAAAAGAAAAAGAAATTTGATATTAGAAAGAAAAATGGTTGTTCAAAATAGCTTTGATTTTGGCGTATCAGCCCGAACTACGCTGGTTTGATTCTTACCGGATGTGAGATACGTAGGCAACCTTCATCGGGTCCAACCACCCCTTTTGCAAAAATAGCCAAAAATACCAAAATTTTAATTTTTACCCAATAAGTCGGGTGATGCCATTCTTGTTGAACAATAAGCCGAATGTCCCCAAGAGGGCGCCGAAAGACTATCTTTCGCAAGAATAGCCATCTTGAGTTATTTTAAAACGGATTGCGGGCACAACCTTAAAATCTCCCTTTCGGAAATGCTGAAAGCCAGGATCTGCAAAAACGAGTCTTCGTTTTCATAAAAGAAAAACAAATTTTTGCAAAAATAGCCACTTTGTATTTTTAAGTCAAAATAAGTCATTACAAGGCCAGTTTTCTTCAAATAGTCACAGTTGACATTGAAGCCTTCTCAGTCTTGCGCAGGCCTGCGGAGATGCCGAGTGATGCCACGCGGGCCCTAGGATGTGAAGCTTTGATGTACTTTTGATTTAGTTTTGAATTATCGAGTCTGTATTTTGTTATTTTGAGTCTGCTTTTGTAGCTTCCCTTCAAGAAAAACAAATAGTCTAGTATTTCTTGTACTCGGCGTTTACTAATGAAATTTGAAAATCCCATAAATTATCCCTTTATTTTTGCAGTCAATTTGCAAGAACTACTCTTGGCCTGATTCATGCGGGGTCATGATATATAGGCAATCTCTATAGGATTCGACCATAACCAAAAGAAAAGAAAAAAAAGGAAAAAAAAAGAGGAAAAACAACAAAGAGGCAAAGCGGAAAATCAAGAAAGAAAGAAAAGAAAAATCAAGAAAGAGAGAGAATAGGAACAAGAGAAGACAAAGGCAAGCGTGAGAAGAAGAAAGAGTGAAAAGAAAAAAAAAGAAAAAAAAACAACAAAAAAGAAAGAGAAAGTTTACAATTGGAAATAAGGGAAAAACGGGGATGACGCACGCGACCGATCAAAAGCTGTTACCAATATGTTAAATGCCCTAATGCTAACGTGATGGTTTCACTTTCTCATGTCATTCCAGAAAGGTGGTTGGTTTTTGGTTTTAAAGTGGTAATTCTTCGTTGCAACACAAGGACAAAAGGCAATGGCGAACGACAATAGAACTGAGTTGGTTGATACCAGTACCCGACATCAGTTGGTTGAATGGGATAATGGGCTGGGTGAAGAGGTGATGATGTTAAGACAACACGTGGCAGACATGTACCAAGCCTGGATAACTGGGAAGGCACCACCCCCGCCACCACCGATTTTTCCAGATGCTGCCCATACCCAAGCTCCAAACACAACGCTAAATGATCCTCCATATTCCCTAGATACACCCGCTTATCACAATTTTCCCAACTACCCTAATAACTCCATCACTTATCCTCCAGTTACATCTCCCCGAAATTACTCCCATGTCATATCCATTACCCCAAACAATGCATACCCACTCAAAGCTCACAATACCCAATATCACCCCCCAGAGGGTGCCCGCAAGGTCCTCAATTCATACAAGAAGAGCTTCCGGGATGAGCAGCTTCGTGCTAAAAATGAAAGGGTTACGGGAAGAGAAGGGCGAGATGTGGTACCCAGGAAGTTGAAAAGCACAGAATAGTCCTTCAGGGACAAGCAAAGAGTGGAAGGCCAGGGCAGCATGCCCACAGGGTTCAAAGTACCAAAATATAACTTGTACGATGGGCGTGGAGATCTGGTAGCCCACCTGAAGGTCTATTGCAACGGAATAAGGATTGTTGGAGAGAAAGAGGACGTGATGATAGCATATTTCAGTGAAAGCCTAACTGGAGCAGCCTCGGACTGGTATACCCATCAAGATGTTGATAAGTGGTATACATTGGGCGACATGGCTCAAGACCTTGTTCGATACTTTCAATGCAAATCAAGTGTTACCCCAGACCGTACCTCGCTATCTAAGGTGGAAAAAAGGTCGGAGGAAAGCTTTAATGAGTTTGGGCTCAGATGGAGGGAGCAAGCTGCTCGAGTCAGTCCCCCGATCAACGAAGAAGAAATGGTTATGCTTTTTCTACAGGCCCAGGTACCCATCTACTACAGTGATTTGATTCCGGCCCTGGGAAAGCCTTTCAATGATGTGTTAAAAATGGGAGCTAGTAGAAGAAGGAATCAAGTCAGGCAAATCGTGAGCTGTCCGGAAGCCATTCAGAACGTACCAGTAAGCTTGGTCGGAAGAAAGAGGAACAGAAAAGACGATCCGATAGGTCTTCTTGATCAACACTTCCAGCCTCGACATCGTCCCCGTGGTTTTCCTTGTGCACAGAACTCCCAAAATCGCCCATCACAGTACCCAGCTCCTCGAAATGCCCATCTACCCCCGTGAGCTTACAAAAAATACCCGGATATTGTTTTCGGCCCAATCCAGCATTTAAGGGTGAGAGGTTACGGAAGAAGAAAACATTCACTCCATTGAGAGAATCATACGCCAGTCTGTTCCAGCGGTTAAGGAAACTGGACATGTTGAAGACGATTCAGATAAAAGCACCGAACCCTCCTCCAAAGAAGTTCGATCTTTCTCAAAAGTGTGCATACTGCTCAGGTGCCCGGGGGCACGACATAGAGAAATGTTGGAATCTGAAGAATGCAATTCAGAAGCTTATTAATACAGGCGACATTGTCATGCAAAGTCCAGATGCAGCAAACATTGGCCAAAGTTCATCTCTTGTGCATAATGAGATGCATATGGTGGGTATGATTGATCATGAGAATGAGCCGGCAGAAGAAACCTAGAAGACTTGTGAAAATTATAGCAGTCTTGGCATGAAATTCAGTGGCTAAGAGGCCGTTCTTGGTAATTGGGAAGACGCTCCATCTCTTGGAGTTTTGGTGGTTTTTTTTGTTGTCATTTTTGTTGTCCGGGTTATTTCAGGGTTGTAATCCGGATATTGTCTTGTGACTCAAACCCTTCTGTCCTTTCATTTTGCCTTCTTCGTCTAGTCGTAGTAGCTTGTGTAGTGCTGTCTAGGTTTGTACAAAGATTGTAACTAGTCATGTTTGCTTGTTTTGTTATTTAAACCCTTTCAACGTCAGTCTAATGCAATTCTCTATTTCCCTCCATTTCTAGTTCATTTTATTTAAATCCCTTCTCCTTTTACAAGTCTTTTCATGCTGGCTCTGGTGATATGACATGCACACATAATTCTCAGCCTGATTTTTAAAAGTCAGTTTATTAATGAAACAATGAAACAATGTTGAAGATGATAAGGATATTTGAGAGAAATAAGTAAAAGCATCTTGAGATCACTTCGAGACCAAAACAAGTGAAACTGGGGGCAGATGGAACATAAAGAAATACTGTCAAAATGCATCATGTCGCTCCGGTTTGTAGCCAAAGGCAAGTTTGCCCCAAGTCTACAGGGGCGTTCATGGTACCAAGATTGTTGTCCAATGGTGCTGGGTAATTTACAAATGTAGAAGGCAAATGTGTGGATAGGATTATTAATTTTGGTGCAGTCAAAAGATGTTGCGTATGTTTTCCTCATGTTTGTATAATTGTGTTGTTTGTACTTGGCATGTTTTCGAGATTGGAATGATGAAGACATTTTATTCTACTATCCAAACACTTTATCCTTTGTTACCCCTTTGAGCCTCAGTTATTTTCTTGCATACCCCTCTTTCGAAATCAATAATAAAACTCATAAGCCCGAGCTGGGAAAGTAGAGTGGAGAAATAAGAGAAAAACAATGAAAAAGAAAGGGAAAGAAAAAGAAATGAAAAGAAGAGAAAAAAAGAAAAAGAAAAGAAAAGAGGAAAAAGAGAAAAGAAAGAAAAAACAAAGAACAAGAAAAGAGGAGAGAAAGAAAAGAAAAGATGAAAAAGAGAAAAGAAAGAAAAAACAAAGAACAAGAAAAGAAAAGAAGAGAAAGAAGAGAAAAGAGAAAAGCAGGAAAAGAAAAGAGAAAGAAAAGAATGAAAAGAAAGGAAAAGAAAGTGGAAGAAAGGAAAGATCACCACAACAAAAGTAATCGCATGAACTATGTTGGACTTGATCCCGAAAGGGTACATAGGCAGCCTCTCTCTGAGGTTCAGTCACACCGAATTAAAAGTCCCAAAAGTCCCCAAAAAGGAAACTGGGGCAAAGTTGTGGTTGTTGTGGAAATCTTATTCCAAAAGTTGCATTTTTGAACCCATGATGAAATTGTTTTGAGCCTTTAATGCCCTTTCCTTCTAACCCTATCCAAAAGTCTGCATTACGGTCCAAAGAAAGACCTTCCGATCAGTCTTCAAGAAATGCCGAGTCACGCGAGTAGAGGTTAATCATGTCAGAGGCAACACTCCGGTACAAGAAGAAAAATGATGAAAATGAGAGAGTCTTGTTGATGAAATCCTTCACGGATACCCCAAGGCGATGAAAGCCGAGAGAAATCAAAATGAGAGAGTCTTATTGGTGAAAACCTTCACGGGCACCATAAGGCGACGGTGAGTTGAGAGAAAGCCCAAAATGAGAGAGGCTTGATGGTGAAAACCCTACGGGCACTACATGTCGAAGAAGGACTATGAATCAGATTGGATAGTCAGAGCATTGACGCCCAGTTGCACGGCTTAAAGGGTACGACCAGAGCCAAACATCAGATTTTCTTAACAAAGTAGGCTCCAGGTGCATGTCAAGGTCATTAGAGTCGGTATCCACATCCTATAGGTTTCTACTTTGTAGTTTTTTTTTTGTTAGGAATCATCTCTTTCATTGTCCTCCTACTATATTTCTTTTGTCCTGTTTACTTCCTCTTCCTGAGTCTGTTTGGTCATAACAAGTGAGAAATGACTTCAAATCTGCCACCAAGCATTCCAATTGAACAAAACAGGATCTTGCCAGCATAACAAATTGTCATAAGTTAGGAAAGAATAGCAGGCATACTGAGTTGGCAACAATCTACATGCATTGGTACCCTTGTGAAATGAAAAGACTTGGTATATGTCAATTCATGAACGATGTCCCAAATGAAGGGTTAGAATGAACAAACCAAAGGTATTTCCTGAGATAAGCTTTATAAAAGGGTGTTAAACCGTTCACGAGCAAGACTTCCAAGCAGAAGTCAAAGTCGTCACAACCAATAGGGGAGCTGTAGACCTCAAGGACCGGGACCAGGGGTTAATTAAAGAGAGAACGACATGCATCTTGAGTGGGTGGCAATTGACGCGCTTCATGATTCATGAAAAATACAAGGGTTTGATACAGGAACCATGCAACAGAAGGATGGTGTTTTGGTAAACTGGTCAGAGGTGTTCTCAGTGTCAAGGATAACAAAGAAAGTGGTTAATCAATAAACAAGCAAGGTCTTCGAGGGGGAAGCAGTTATCATGGCAATTGAAGGAGCAATAAACCTTAACGCTGAAGAATGTTTAAACTGAGGAAGAACATCATACACACAGAATGGCGGGCAATAGTCGTGCTTTGGAATTTACATGAGACATAAAGGTTGGGGAGATACCAGTTCACGCAACGCAATAGATAGAAGATAGTGGGAGGGTACTCTATGTGATGACGATGACAGAGAAAGGGGTTAGTCTAGAAACAAGCAAGGTCCTCGAGTGGAAATCAGTAATCTTGGCAAATGCAGAAACAGCCGCCCTCAAAGTTCAAGGCCACCAAATCAACCACCACAATTTAAACTCACATGTTTTCTTTGTTCGAAATAGGAACAAAGCAGTGCAAGAAAGTCGGTTCAAGAATAGAAAGGAAATGAAAGGAATAAAAGGAAGAAAAGGAAAGCCGACAAAAAGGAAGTTTCTCAAATCTTTGCCCTTGCCTATCTTGCTAGTGTGCATAAAATGCTGCCATTGCTTTTCACATTTTTTACTCCTAGGATAAAAGTCTTAGTTTGATGGATTTTCCTCCAGATCAAAATCTTAGTCTGATGAATTTTCTCCTAGGATCAAAATCTTAGTCTGATGAAACTTTCTCCTAAGATAACAAGATAACAAAAACCTAGTCTGATGAATTTTCTCCTAGGATAAAAATCTTAGTTAAATATTTTCACTCACAAGGGACGTACATGTCAATCAAGTATTTATTTTTACTCTCACCATCGTATCAATAGCTTAAGTAACAACTCGCAAGTCTGCCCAGCCACCAAACTGGGGCAAAAAATTTTCTTTGTTTGTTTATTTTGTTGCAGTCAGGAGCCCACCTAGAGAACAAGGGAGTACTTTTCAAGTTTCAGCAGTCAAGCGCCCACCTGGAGAACAAGGGAAGTGCAATTCAAATTTTAACTTTTAATTTTTAACATTTGATAACATGCTGTACCCCGTTACCCAAACTGGGGCAGAACATTTTCTTTGTTTGTTTATTTTGTTGCAGTCAGGAGCCCACCTGGAGAACAAGGGAATACATTTCAAGTTCAGCAATCAGGAGCCCACCTGGAGAATAAGGGAATACTTTTCAAGTTTCAGCAGTCAGGCGCCCACCTGTAGAACAAGGGTAGTGTAATTCAAATTTTAGCTTTTAATTTTTAATATTTGATAACATGCTCTACCCAGTTACCAAACTGTGGCAGAAAATTTTCTTTGTTTGTTTATTTTGTTGCAGTCAGGAACCACCTGGAGAACAAGGGAATATTTTTCAAGTTCAGCAATATGGAGCCCACCTGGAGAACAAGGGAATACATTTCAAGTTTTAGCAGTCAGGCGCCCACTTGGAGAACAAGGGAAGTACAATTCAAACTTTAGCTTTTAATTTTGATATTGGATAACATGATGTGCCCAGTCACAAAACTGGGGCAGAAAATTTTCTTTGTTTGTTTATTTTGTTGCAGTCAGGAGCCTACCTGGAGAACAAGGGAATACTTTTCAAGCATTGCAGTCAGGAGCCCACCCGGAGAACAAGGGAATACTTTTCAAGCGTCAGTAATCAGGAGCCCGCCTAAAAAATAGAGGCACACATTTCAAACTTCAGCAGTCAAGCATCACCTGGAGGAATGGCAAAACATCGCCAATCACAATTCAAGGCAACAATGCAAGAGTTCCAGTGGAAGAATACAGGTTCAAGGCAATACAAGAGCAAGTTAGAAGACATAAATAGGACCCTTTTGTAATTCATAGATAATAGCTTAGGCTAGCTTCTTTTTATTTTAACATGGTGTAATAAGGAGGTCAGCGAGCAGTAGCAGTAGCAACAATAATAAAATCACAGCTCATGGTAATCCCAGCTACCAAACCTTCCCCAATTAGAAATTAGGGTATTTGGAAATTAGAAAATATAATTGTTTCTTTAGTGTCAATTTGTTTTTTTTTTTAAGTTTAATTTGGCATTTAATAAAATCAGAAAAAATAAAAAAAATACAAAATGAATAAATGAAAGAAATAAAAGTGAAAAGCAAAAGAAAGCAAATTAAAAGGGATGGTTTTAAGACCCAAAACTGGGCCAAGCAGCTTAGCCCAACAAATTGCCCAGCCCAAACGCCAAACCCATCTCCAAATACCCCAACCCACACCAGGAGATCCGGTCCAACCCCAGCCATGTCCAAACGACGTCATTCAGTTGGTCAAATGATCTGAGCCATTGATCTTCTCTAATCCAACGACCCTGATTGATTTGTGCATTTAGATATAACTTTCCAAATTATTTGCCCAAACCCTACAACATATGTCGCCCTCCTCGTAGTACTGCCCATCCCCAGTCGCCGGCATAACGCCACCTTCCCCCCACCGCGCCTCCACCATTCCTCTGCCGTGCTCCGCCGCCGAAAATCGCCCACAGCGGCGGAGAACCTCCAAACTTCAACAAAATACACCCCTGAATCCTCTCCCTTCCACCTTTCCAGATCCGTGGTTGGTTTTCCTCAAACACTGGTCGATCTTCTCGAATATTAATTAGAAGATTCCGGCCAAAACACTAACTCACCCAAACCCAGCCAGATTAACACCCTAGCACCCTCTCCCTCTCCTATTTCCCCTTTCGACCTCAGTTCCTCTCAAATCGCACCAGAGTTCCTCGAATCCGCAAAACCCTAGCGCCGCCACAAGCTCCTTCGATGATGGCGCCGCCCCAAAACACTTCAAACTCATACCCTATACTCCCTTCACTTTCCCCAACCTAAATCCCAAACCGCTTCTCTTCAGCTCCAACTACCAACTCACAAATATTAAATCTAGGGTTCTGGGGTTTCGAGGCTTTAGGGAATTTTCAAAGGGCGATTGATTCCTAGTTAATATTATAGGCCTATTCTTGACATAATAGACATATAATATTAACTGGAAACCAATTTCAAGGGCATTTCTTATAGAGTCCCAAAAAATCAGTAAGTTTACTTCTTAGTTTTATTATTTCTTTTCTTTGTTCTCATGAATTCTAGTTTTGTTAGTTGTTAGTCAATTTTGTGTTGTTTTCTGTATTAGTTTGAGTTTTAGTTTGGTTAATTGTGATTTGAATTTCATCTTACCTTTTCTAGTTTAAATGTTCAAATGACCGATTAGTTAATTTGGGCAACTAATTGATAATTAATTGGATTTTCTGATTATTTTTGATTCAAGTTGATGAGTTTGCTTTTCATTTGATAATAACAATTTGATTCTAGTTCATTATATTTAATAGTCTGATTTGGTGAGTAGTTTAAATACTGTTAATGCAAGATTTTGATTAAGTAATTGTTCTTTAGTTTTGTTTTTTCTGATTGTTTCGAGTATAGCTAAGTTTTAGTGAGTTTGCTTGGTTACAACTGAATTAATTAGTTAGTTGACTAGAATTGGAGGCTTGGTTTGACTAGGGTAGTTAAATTAGAAGTCAAATGAAGGGTTAGCAAATTTGGGGGGTGGTTAGGGGTGTTTTGGGTATCAAAAATGGCATATTTTGCTAGAATAGTAATTCCAGAATTCAATCGAGGGTAATATAGGCATTTTAAGGGTAGGAAAACCAAGCTAGAACACCCTAGTTCCTTCTAGAAGGGGTCTAGGTGTAAGTTTTAGCATTCTAAAAGCAGTAACTTGAGAAACAAGTAAAAACTTTAGGGTTAATATGTAATTTCTGAAAATAAAAATGGGGAAAAATAAGTAAAAGTTTGCAGAACCTTCTGCCCCCGTTTTTTGCCTATAAAAGGCATGTTCAGTGCCTTGAACAGGAAGTTTTTTGGACATCTAAAAATTCTCAGAAACATTTCAGCATTAATTGCTTCACAAAATCCCTTTCTTAAGTTCAAAATTTCAAATTTGAACTTCAAAATCTAAGGGAGTTCAAAAAATTTGCACTCTTATAATTCAAAACCTTTATTAGCTTTCAATCCCTATCATAAATCCAAAAACATATAAAATCCAGTAGAAAAATCCAAAAAAGTACTGTTTCAGTTAATTTCCTAGTTCATTTCTGGTTTTAGTAGCTGATTTACCTCTCTTAATTCATTTTCTGGTAACTTGAGATTTTAGAGGAGTTTCTGCTTGGTCTTAAGTAGTTTTGGGGTTCAATCATCCTGTTTTTGGCCAGTTTATTGTGTTTTTGAGTGCTAAGTGTTCCGGGTATTTGAGAGCTTAGTTTTGCTTTCAAAAATTGATCCTGCTGTTGCTGTGTTGTTGATTTGCTAAAATTATTCCTGAACTGCTGCTGTTACATTTGCTATCACTGACTCCTCCCACTTTCTCTTGTTATTCCAACACCAGATACACGACTCAACTTATTTGATGTATCACCTCTTGCCGACAACATAAAATAAAAGTCAAAGTTAATTCTCCATGCTGGATCTGCTGTTATGTCGAAATAATTCTATTGTGATTGTGTGACTGAATATTGTAATACATGATTCAATTAGTTAATCAGTATAATTAAATATGGACTGTAATTAGGACTTTTAAGGTGACTTAGGCTGTTACCTTGGATTTCCAGTTTGTAGTAGCTGTTGAGAGCTATAGTTGTATATAAATGCATCATTTAAGCTAACAGGCTGTAGTATTATTACGGGCAAGTAGCAGTCCTGATATGAATTATTTTAACAGATATAACGTGTTAATTCAAGCATATTTTAGTTGTATGAGCTTCATTTTATTTCATTAGTGTCATCTCAGCTCAACATGAAATTCAACATGAGTATTAATCAAGTGCAAATCTGATCAGGTGTTAGAGTATAACTCTACTAATTCATCAGCACATTCATGTAGTAGTAATAGCTGTCATTAAATCTAATGAAGGTGTAATTGAGCTTTGTTTGTGATAGCCTCCATCTATTTTGATTTCTGTATATATTCCAGTGGTCAAAACGTGGTAAATGTCAAGAGGCTTGGGGTTGAATTTTAGTAGCTTCACGTTCAGAAGCTTGAGCATGATTGGTATTGACTTTGGGGCTCATTATGAGCCCATTATTGTTTGCTTTCATATATTGTGGCCAAATTATGGGATGATCTTTCAGAGGCCCAACGTGGCGCATAGTATTTGCTCGGATTTCATGAGCTGGTAGCTTACAAGCTTGGGCCAAAGTTGCAAGGTCCAACATTGCTATAAGTCACCATTCTTTATATTATATTAGGCATGTGGGGTATAAATTAGCAAATGTAAATTTGTGTTTCAAATTAGGTGGCGTGTTCAAATTAAAAGGGTCCTCCCTTTTGTTTGAATCTGGACTTGAATTTAGGGCTTGAATTTATACATGTCCATTAAATAGCCCTTCTAGAGACAAAAAAAAAAATAAATAGAATATTGTAGTTACATTAAGATTGTCCTTAAAATAAAAATGAGACGAGCCTCGCCGAACTAAACATATATTGCAGGTCCTTCAATAAATGGTTGAATTAAAATACTTAGATTTCGAAATGGGCCGCTTAGCAAATTTCACGGCTTTCCCCAAAGGTAATGACACGCTAGCCACTTTAGGCGCACTTTTTAATAATCTTACCTTCTTAAATACGGGTGGGCATTTTATGCAACCCAAATCCAAATCTCAAAACATTGAATAAGAATATTTCTAGGATCCGGATGTATTTCGTGTGACGTGATTCGAAAACACAATCTTAAACGACGTTCACTTTCTTAATAATCGACTAAAGCGGTCAATAACTCTAAAATTGCACTATAGGTTTAGCATGTATTTAAAATCAGATTTTTGCCAAATATAGCAGTTGAGCGACCGTGCTAGAACCACGGAACTCGGGAGTGCGTAACCCCTTCTCCCGGTTTAACAGAATTCCTTATCCGGATTTCTGGTTCGCGACTGTAATACAAAGTCAAACCCTTTCCTCGATTCAAGATTCAAACCAGTGACTTGGGACATTGTAAAACTCCCAAGTGTTAACTCTAAATCTCTTAATAAACGAATCCCGTTTCGATTGTCCTTTAATTAGAAAAACTCCTTTTATTATGCCCTTCACGGGGTGTCATAGCGAAAAAGGAGGTGTGACAACATAGAATGGGTCTTTGTGAAAGAAATTTTACATGCACTCAATTTTCCTATGAAGTTCATAAGATGGGTAGTGGAATGTCCGAGTATACTGTGGCCATAAATGGAGGGTTATATGGGAACATAAAGGAAAGAAAGGCCTGAGACAAGGGGATTTTATTTCTCCTCTACTGTTTGTAATATGTATGTAATACTTAACTAGAATAATATAGCTATTGGCATAAGAGGAGAACTTTGGTTATCATACAAAATGTAAAAATTTGCAGCTCAGTCATCTATGTTTTGTAGATGATGTGCTCCTTTTTTGCAAAGAAGAGTTCCACTATATGATGCTGATGTTGAGAGGACTTCATACCTTCTCCAACTCCTTAGGGCTAATGATGGTAGGCTATAATCTCAAGTTTGAGTTAATTTTTACATTCCAATTTACTGCGCTTTAGTTGAGTTTGATCTTTAATCGCTAGTGTTTTACATTAATTGTGTGTTTTATGCCCTGTAGGAGTGATTCCGTGCTATCTAGATATTATAGAATGAATTCAAGTGATTTAGAGCTTTAAAGTCTGAGTAAAACCCAAAGGAATTAAGTTGGGATCATGTTCGGAGATCAATGGATGATAGTTAAGAACGAACGAGAATCGAGCAGGCATAGTGCAGTGTCCGGTTAATTCACATAACATTTTTGTCAGAGATCCATTTGGGATCCACAATATATCGTTCGAAAGATATTTAATAGGCTACAACTTTCATGTTTTTACATTTTCTCAGATTCCCAACAGAATAGGGTGAGAGGTGTGCGACTTCGCATTGGGCGTGCATTGGGGCAGGACAATGTGAAAAGTGCACGGCCAAGTGCGCGGGCACACTTCTAGGTGAGCGACCGCGCATGTACAACTTTGAAAAAGTATCCTGTTCGCATAGGAGAAGGTATTTGTATCTGGGTCCGACCCTACTTGGTATATATACATGGGAAAATGGTATTTTGAGACTTTTGACATATCTAAGACCTAGGGAAGCTAAAGAGATGTTGGAAAAAGAAGAGCACAAGGAATCCATCATTCAATTATAACTCAAGACAAGGGTTTGGATTGTTTTATGTTTTTTTTACTTTAGACTTAGTTGTGATGAATTACTCCATGCCTATAAGGTATTTTCTTTGGGATTTGGTGTATTGATACTTTTTTGTGGATAATTAACTCTACTTTATGTGTTGAATCATTTTGGATGTTTTAACTGTTACATCTATATTCACTTGTTAATGTAATCGAGAGAGGCATAACTTGTGACGTCTTTGCATTATATTTTGATGGAGGAAGTCATTCATTCTTATTAGTAATTGAAAGAGTCTAGTTAAACTGTTGATTAAATCTAGTTACGAGGATAATCAAGAGAGGTTCTCCTAAAGAACAATCCACTATGAATTCTTGCATATCTTCACATGCTTAAAAATTTGTTCATCTTGTGAGTTTGAAACGTAATCGAGGGAGGTGTTTCTACTAAACAATTGAATTATTAATCAAGTAAATTTGAGAGACTCACTTGAACATTTGAAGTGAATTAACTAGAACTAGATCCCAAAGATTAATCTTGCATCCCTATTTTCTCCCAATTGACATCTTCATTTGTTTAATACTTGCTTTGATTGTCATTAGCCAATAGTTAGACTGTTAGTTAATTTTTGTTTTAAATCATATAAATCACAATTGTTGATTATCTTGGATAGCAATAGAGCTAAAAACTATGATAATAACCGTTTAACTCCAATCCTTGTGGATACAATATTATGATTACTATATTCGACTAGCAGATATATGTAATTGTGTTTTTTATGCTCGTCAAATTTGGTGTCGTTGTCGGGGATTGGTAATCAATAGTGTTTGAAATAGTTTGTAGTGCTAATTCAGAAATTTTTCTTTTTATTTTATTTTCTCTTTTTACGTTTCGTGTTATTTGATAGTGCGCATTGCATAGATTAGATTTGTGCATGAATCGATCTTATGGTAAGGAATTACAACCATACGAACTAGAAATTGAGAAACATCTACAATAGTTGAGGAAGGAAAGAAATCTTTCCAAGAATACAGAAATGGTTGGGCAATCCTCAACCAAAGAAAAAATAGCGGGAAATGATTATAATGTTGATTTGGATGCGAGAGAGGCATCCCAACTCAGAGAGAAAGCTAAAAAAGGTGCTGAAGAAGCAGCACTTAGAGATGAACAAATTGCTTATGAGGAGGAGAGGGCTTAAAGAATGGCTCAGAATCAGCCCTTAGGTGTAGACCAATTCGGAAATGTAGCTCTCAGCCAAGGGAGACTACTTGGTCATTATACTAGACCCGTCTACAACGAAGGTTTATCAAGTGTGAGACCACATCCAGTTGCAGCCAATAATTTTGAGCTGAAGCAAGGGTTGCTTCAAACCCTCCAAAATAGTTGTGTGTTCAGAGGAAAGATGAACGAAGATCCAACAATCATCTAATGTACTTTGAGGAGATTATGAACATTCTTCAAGACAATGCTGTGTCACAAGATGCAGTGTACTTAAGGGCATTCCCCTTCACTTGGAAATATGATGCGAAATCTTGGCTTCAAAGCTTGCCCCAAGGATCAATTTAGAGAATGGGAGGAGATGACCTCAAAGTTTCTTGCTAATTATTTCTCCTGAGGTAAAACGGGCAAGTTTAGAAGAGAAATCCATTACTTCTGCCAGAATGAGACTGAGGTTGTGTTTGAAGCATGATAGAGGTTTAAAGAGATTGTGATAAAGTGTCAACACAGTGGAATTGAACTCTAGATACAACTCCAGGACCTTTGGGATGGTTTGACACCGGCCTCACGCAAAACATTGAGCAATGCAGTTGGAGGTCCGTTAATGAAGAAGACTCCTGAGGAGATAGTCACTATTCTGGATGAGTTATCTCAAGATGCAAATTAGTGGGCATTGCTGAAAGAAGAAGATTAACTGGTGTTCACTAAGTTGATCCTAACACATCTGTCTAGGTATAGCTGGATGCCATGGCAAAAGAACTTAGGATGCTGACCTTAACTTCAATACACAAAGAGCCTCATGCAGCATGTGATATGTGTGGAAGAGGACACCATACTCATGAGTGTCAAGCTACCATGGAGGAAGTTAATGTTGTGGGTAATTACCACTTCAATACAATGGCTCAGAAGCACCCCAATTTTTCATGAAGTTCACCTAGGGGTACAACAAATGCATGAAAAAAAAAACTCCGGATTTCAAGGAGCTCCTTGTCTTGTGAATCAGCCGAGGCCACAATTCCAGCGTTAACAATCTAATCTATATGGTTTAGAAAATATAATGAAGTATTTCATTATCAAGACATATGGGAGGTTAGATGCTCATGGTGCAGCTGTCAAGGAACTTCGGTTGATGTTGGGAGTCCGGGCTAGAAATGCTGGTACTTGATAAGCATGTTTTTCCTTAAATTTGTAAACTTGTAATATTTTGAAAACTAAATGAAGAAATTACAAAGAATGAAATGAGTTTTGCTATCATTAGATTTCCTTGCATTTTATTAAATGGGATAATACCCCCTCTTTATTTATGAACTAGTTTGGGTAGAGTGAAACATAGCAGGCTTGCTCAGTCGGGTTTACTCGGTTGAGCGCCGGTCGCGCTGCTTGGATTTTGGGGCATGACAAACTTGGTATTAGAGCCTAAGGTTTTAAAGTGTCCTAGGATGTCTCGGAGCCATGTCTAGTAGAGTCCTTCTTATCGGTGTGTTGTCGACCACATCTATAAGTTGGAGGCTATTTGGACATTTAGGAATTTCACCCTTCTTTGACATTTTGGATCGTGCTATAGAGCTTAAGATAGGGATCTAATTTCCTTGTTTTGTCCCATTTATCAGATGAGTAATCCACAAGTTCAAAGTAGCGAGGAAGGAATAATCCCACCAATGAATTTGGGGGAAATTGCGTACGAGTTTGTAGGGAGGATGTGTCAAGCCGTGAAAGGGTTGGAATAGCTTGTTGCTAAGGGGAGTGTCCTTGTACCTGCTAATGTCACCGCACCACCAGAGCATGTGATGAGAGCATCTAAGAAATAAAAGAGGGTTGTTGGTGCTGATGAGCCGGAATGCTCAGTTTGCATGAAACTTCACTTGGGGAGATGTTGGATGACCTTCGAGATATGTTACGGTTGTGGAAAGAGGGGGCATAAGAAGAATAAATGCCCTAAGTTGGGTACACCTGTCCCGGTCTGCTCGGTATGTGGGAAGGAACATGTAACACCGTGTCATGAGCAAGCCCAACAATGTGTTTGGGGCGGTAGGTCAGGGCAATTCTAAGGGCCGGTACAGCAAACCAATACTGGAATGGGTACTCCCGCATTGGAAGCTTGGAGGAATGACAAGGGGGAAGTCTATAGCGTATACAAGGATGGCAATTATCAGGTCGGTGGGGCGAGTTAGTTTAGCGGACCTCGCCCACTTTGTGTGAAATATGGGAAATGTCATCTGGGAGTATGTCACTATGGTACTAATGTGTGCTATAAGTGTGGTATGTTAGGTCACCTTCAACGAGACTGTCATTTACCTAGCCAGATCACAGGCAGGGGTGCAGCACAGCCAGCTAGTTGTACAGCTACTTCATCTATAGCGCCTTCATGACAGGGAGCAGTCGGGGTGATATTCGGAGCTTGGAAGGAACCAACAAGTTCTATGCCATAAGGAAGAATCAGAGGTTGGAGTCTTTTCCGGGTGTGGTTATAGGTATATAGACTTTTCAATCGCGTGATGTATATGCTCTTTTGATTCCAGTTTCGCTTTGCCATATGTCAATTCTTACATTGTTGTGGAATTTGGGATAGAGTCAGGATGGCCTTATAGTCTATTTTGTGTATATATCCTTTCAGCGAGATGTATTACTTGTGAAGCCTATTCATTACAATTATCTTACATGCAACCTCCTGTGGAATTGATTCTTACAATGATTTCCTGAATAGAGTCAGAATCCAAGGGTAACTATTCCCACTTGCTTTCCTGGACTCTCACTAAGAAACCATATCTTTTTACTTTCTTACAAGTAATTTTACTCGAAAGATAACATGTGTTTACTCGTGCTTATGCACAACTGTCATACAATTTGCCTATGTGCTACCAAATTCGGTGTACAGCAACTCGGTATTATGGTCCTTCTTGAGTCACTCTTTTCTCCCCGATGTAGATGGCTTATATGGTTCAAATAATCACTCTGCTCCTTCGTTAATATTATCATAAAGTTTGTCACTATCTAGTGACATGAGAGCCTATCTCAACTCCTATTATGGGTGTGCATATTAGTTGAACAGGGCGGTCATCTATATAAGCTGTGAGCACATGATTTTTACCCCAAGTAAAGAATTCCAAAATCAAAATAAATAATTTTTGTTACAGTAATTTGTGACTCATGTGAGATACCAATATTGGTAAACTGGATGAACAATACAAAAGGGAATTAGTTAGAAAAATGTCAAAAAATGGTAGAACAAATACTAGGAAAATTAAATAAAAATATAATAATATAATAATAGGATAAAATAAATAATAAAATATTTCAGAAAATAATAAAATAAATATAAAATCGAAAATACAAAATCACAAATAATAACAATACAATATACAAAATAC
>MU720900.1:17003-27028 GCA_026770625.1 Nicotiana glauca
AAAAAAAAAATCTCTTCTCTTCTCTAGTTCGGCCACAAGTTTTTAGCTAGTCAGCTATGAAAAGTTCAACAGTGAAAACACATTAATTAATAAGTTAAAAGAGTCCAAAAGTGAGACAGAACATTCCACCTTTCAGACAATCTCTCCAATGGATCCCCTCACCCTCCTCCGGGAGTACACCATCCGAAACGAGCTCCACAAAATCGTCCGTATCGGCGACGACTACCGTTTCGGCAACGACTACTCTTTCCCCTGCACCATCGAAACCGCTTACCGCTCTAAGCACGTGCAAGCCAATCGCTACACTCTCGAAACCCTAATCAATTTCATCACCAATCACCACCTCAAACACACCGATTACATCCAGCAATCACGCTCCCTTCGTATCCCCGCCGTCACTCTCCCTGATCGTAAACCCCTCCTCGATTATCTCACCGGAAAAACTGCCTCGTCCGACTCCATTGAATTCCTCAAATTCCCTCAGCCCAATGAAACTACGGTTCCTGTTTCTGTTTCTGCTGCTGGTGCTGGTAACGATGACAATTTTTTAACGGACGTTAGGGTTTTGGAAAATCGAAACCCGATTGAGCTGATTAGAGCTGCAGAGAAGCCTTTGAAGGATAGGGAGTCCATTTTGATGTGTAAGAACCAGGATTTTTACAGTGTTTTTACGGCGGCGTTGCGTAGAGATGAGGAGCGGCAGCGGGCAGAGTCTTTGCAGAGGAAAGACGGTTTGGTAGCGAAGAATCGGATAGAGAGAGGGGGGTTTGGCGGTGGTGATGAATTAGGGTATGATGGTGGGCCCAAGGCGAAAATGCACTTGAAGGGAAGCAAGATAGGGGAGGGTGTTCCGATTATTTTGGTTCCCAGTGCGTTTTCGACTTTGATTACTATTTATAATGTGAAGGAGTTTTTGGAGGATGGGGTCTTTATACCAACTGATGTGAAATTGAAGCAGATGAAGGGGACCAAACCGGATTGTATAACGGTGCAGAAGAAGTTTAGTAGGGATAGGGTAGTTACGGCCTATGAGGTGAGGGATAAGCCTTCTGCACTGAAGGCGGAGGATTGGGATCGTGTGGTGGCGGTTTTCGTGTTGGGGAAAGAATGGCAGTTCAAAGATTGGCCCTTTAAGAATCATGTTGAGATCTTTAACAAGAGTAAGTTTTGAATATCACGTGCAGCTGAATTATTGCCAAATTGTTTGCGAAATGATGATAGCTTCTTGCAACAGTAGTTCTGAAACGGATCAGAGGAATCTTTGTTGTCCTAAGACTAAAAAGTAGTGATTATTTTTGGGGTTAATTTTCACTTAGAATCTGAAGTTAGATTTTATACTTAATGCAATATCCATTTCCTGGCCTTTGTTGCAGTTGTAGGATTTTTCTTGCGTTTTGAGGATGATAGCGTGGAGTCAGCGAAGACCGCAAAGCAATGGAATGTCAAGATTATTTCGGTTAGCACATTAATGATTGTTCATTTAGTCCTTATCCTTAAAACTGTCAATTATATGCTATGTCGACAATTTTGCATGTTATTTTGTATGGTTGTTGTCTTACCAAATATTGTCAATTGAATTTGCAGATAAGTAAAAACAAACGTCACCAGGACAGAGCTGCAGCACTTGAGGTGTGGGAGAAACTTGAAGAATTTATGAGGTCTCGCTCACATTGATGCATGTTGAGGCTCTAGGTAGACAACTTGATTAATCCTTGCTCAAAAAACAACTTGATTAACCTAATCTTTTCGAATTTGAGAAGCTAAATGATTGGTATTTTGCTTCCTTTGAATATTACGATTATATTTATCCGATTGAAGGTTCGAGTCTAAGAGGGTTTTGGTGCTCTAAAATGCTATTAAACTCTTTCAAATAGTTATGCTGGTTTTGGATAGCTGACTGTGTTTTATTACTATCTTTGAATTAAAGGTGTTTGGAACTTGTATTATTTTCTTAGTCATTTCCGTACAAAAGGGGACCCTTGGCGTAACTGGTAAGTTGCTGCCATGTGACCAGGAGGTCACGGGTTCGAGTCATGGAAGCAACCTCTTGCAGAAATGCAGGGTAAGACCGCGTACAATAGACCCTTGTCCGCCCCTGGACCCTGCACATAGCGGGAGCTTAGTGCACCGGACTTTCCTTTTAGTCATTTCTGTATAGTAGGAAATTTACTATCTCCTTTATGGTAAACCATATTTACCTTGCGCCATGTGCTGATTTCAGTCAGGTCCAAATGTATCATTGACCTCTTTGTCATCTGAAACGATTCTTGTTTCCTAATCAACGGAGATAAATATAAGAGTTACTTTTTAAATGGAGCATGATGGATATAGAGGATTCCTGTAGACAGATCCTTACTAGTTTGGGATTGAGAATCGGTCGTAGTAGTTTCCGGCATGTAAAAGAGTGGTCTCACTGAGACGTCATTTTGATTTTTTTGGTACATCGCATTCTAGGTCTTTAATGGGTGAGATTTTGATTGATGATTTATTACAATTTGGCAGCGCCGAGAGGGAACATGCTGCTAACGAGGTCTTAGCCTAGATCTTTAAGGTTGAGGTCGCGAGAAGAATAACTATTATGTCAGAGCTGTAGAAATATGGATTTCTTTCGTCAAACTGGCATATTCGCTTTCATCTGCCTGTATGCGAGTAGGTTCGTGCACGTTCCGCCCATTGTTGCCATGAGTAGTACTGTTGTTTTTCTGGGGTAAAAAAGGACAGTCATGGTGCTATAGCTCCAGTTATTCTCTTCTTTGATTTATGCCATTTCTCATTCAGAAATTGGAGGTTATGTTGCAAGTTACTCTGATACTTTGGAAGAAGTGAAATGTTCTTTCTTAGCTCTCCTCTATGCGTACTTTGTGGTTTTATACTCTACTTGTAAATTCTCAAACATTTAAAAAGAATATACACTTGAAAAAATGTCATTTTTACATAAATGAAACAAGAATCAATTTTCCTGGCTTTAGATGAATCTTTGCTTATTTGGCGAGTTCTGATAGTGCTATAATACCGTCATTTAAGTTTTGTTTACAGCCGTAGTAGGTTTAATTTGGAATAAGCTACTTTTTGTCTACTCAAGGAAAACTTACCTGGTGGATAATAAGATGGGGCCAGGGATATTTATCAGAAAAAGGGTTGAAGACGGTGAGGATGCAATTCGTTTGATATATTACATGAATTAAAAATGGATAGAATTCCTTTTCTCATTTTTAATTTTTGTGAAGGAAATGTGTCATGAAATGTAGTCTATGTTTCTGGTTAGTACGTTAAATGTC
Organism: Nicotiana glauca; assembly: GCA_026770625.1. Classification (NCBI taxonomy): domain Eukaryota; kingdom Viridiplantae; phylum Streptophyta; class Magnoliopsida; order Solanales; family Solanaceae; genus Nicotiana; species Nicotiana glauca. The sequence continues at coordinate 20,282 of MU720900.1, forward strand.
CAGCAAGGATAGGGACTCCCATATATGGAGAATTGGTCATAACCATGGTTATAGGTGATGGAGAAAGCATGAAAGTCTAATTTTCCAGTTCCCCCTACCATTTCCAATAAGAGATTGAATAAGATGGGACATCTTTTTGTCAGAGTGCACCCTTTAACCCCTGTTAGTCATTCCCAACAAAAAGATTCTGTCACGTCACTCTGCTGCTAGTTCCAGCGCGGAGGAGTGAGTTGTGACATTAATGCCAAAGTTTAATTTGTAAAAGTAGATTGTTACAAGAATTCCTGCGACTTTTTCCTGTGTTTAAGAGTAATGCAGCGTTAAGCTGATTCATAGCTATTTTCATTGTTTTTCTCTTTAGTACACCATTTTAACGGTCAAGTATATTTTGTAACACTAGAATGCTTCAAGTAACATAATATCTTGATCTTGGTTGCACCAGGTGCTATTAGATGACAATTGGACAGTGAAGACTCAGACAAAACACAATAGACTTGTGAGCCTATAATGGGAATACAGTTTCGTCAGATGAATATCCTCCTTTGTAGGTTCTACGAGGTCTTCTATTGGGATATATGCACCCTTTGTTCTAGACATGTGAATCCTGTGTAGGTATACCTTTCTTGTAGGCCAACAGAAATTATTTTACTAGTTCTTTTTTTAATTTATTAATTTCTTTGAATGTGAGGCTTTTTTCTGGGTGTTTGCAAATTGCTTTCTTGATAGCAAGCTGCAAGCAGGTGATAGCTACGCTTTCTTTACACTCCCTGTTGCCAGTTCCCCTCCTTGCGTCCTTCCGGGCCAAGAAAGAATATTCGAAAGATTAGTTAAACGATAGACTATTCACCTGAATGGATCCAACTAATGCGCACCAAAGATTGTAGAATATGTATTAATAATATTGCTTTACGAAAGAATATACAATAAAATGGCGAATTAGCCTGGTAGAAAGCTGATTGCTGAATGCTGATATGAGCTAATGTTTAAAAAGTAAAAGCACTCTTCGGTAACAGACAGACAGGTTAGCTAACCATCAAGAATATAATAGGTAAAAGACACTGGAAGTCTGCGGAAGGGGTAAACAAAGTCAGGCCATGTTGATTATTGAAGCATAGGAAGCAATAAAGAGAAAGCATAAAGAAAGAGGAGCTGCCATATTGGTTGAAGTTGCATCGTTGGAACCACCTTGTGATGACTGTACGGAATTAGACCCACGTCCTGTCAACATTGTTGATCGCATTATGTTAAGCATTTTGTAAAACCAAAATTTGACTTTCTTGAAGTAGAGGCAGAATTATTTTTAAAAAAAGAAAAACTTAGTGTAGCTTGTGCATAGAGAATTTGGTGGTCCAGCAGGAGAGCCAATTGGTGAACCAACTGTCCTTAGGGAGCAGTGTCAGGATTGTATGCTTTGTGTGTTAAATAAGTTAAATGCAGGGAGTTTAGAATGAGACTTCTTAGTTCTTACCATTGCAGCGGCTAGCAGGTGGAGTCTGAACTTTACAAGCAGTAGTGAAGGCCGAAGCCTGAGTCTGGTTAATGTTGAGTCCCAGGTTGGAGTCACCCCCGTTGAGAACCTGGCATAAGCATTCTGGTTTCTTATCAACCACAGTGCTAAGCTGCGTGCAGCAACCTGAGAATTGCGGCGAGGAGTTCCCTGTGATGTAGGTCATGCAAGGTAACATGCTGACCAATACGTTCGTGCAGTCATCGCTTTCTTGAGCAGTTACTCCTGCCCAGATCATCGCCAACACAATCAAGACTGCTCCCATTTCATTCTTTTGACTTGTCATTCCTGTGATACTCAGGAAACCTCGTAGAAATGACGAGAAAAGTGTTTTCTATCTAAGAAAGTTGATCACGTAATCTTGATCGAGAAAAACTGTGCTTGGTCTATATAAGGAAAAAGGAGGTGGAAGACACGAAGAGTATTCAAAAGAACATATTTTGATATTGTCTACCATTTAAGAAAACAGGTTTTCACAGATAGACGTTGATATTCGTTTCGTATATTTTACATATGAATTAGGTAGAAGTGGACAAGTGGTTAGTTATATGGCTGACCAACTCAGGCCAACACTCTGTACCATGATTTGTTTGGTGGTAATAGAAAAACCTAAGGATATTGCTCAGTGGCGAAGACCTTCAAGAACAAAGTGTAAATCTATCACATGCTTCTAACTTCTGAGTTCTGACTGTATCCACAATTTTCTTCAAATTTTTAGTGGAATTAAAGCTGTAAATTAGACTTGGGCTAGGAGATCTCAAAAAAAATAATCTGCTCTTCCCACTTCAAGATAATTGTAATTTAGTTCATTAACTTTTCAAATCATATTTGCCGCGTAGAGGAAGTTATAAATTGAAAGGAAAAACTTTAGGAATCTGTAATTAAGTTAACATCTCCATCTTTTGACCACTCTCTTTATTCTTCCTTTTTTTTTTTCCCACAAAAATTCAGTTGTTTTTCGCAGCTTGAGCCATGATTCACTTCTTTTTGCACTCTTCAAACTTGATCCTGAAGAAAATTTATTGTTCTTTTCGAGACTATTCCCCCGAAACCATTTAAAATTGTTTTTTAGGTGCTAGTATTGCCTAATTATGGTCATGCCTAAATTCCTAATATTGCCTATGGATATATATGAGTTGCGGAGAGCAAATTCGTGCTGAAAGCTCAAACCGAAATGTTCAAACTTTTGGAGTGCATTGCTAGGACAGTACCAACACAACTAGCAAACTGAAAGGATACAGAATACAAGTAGTAACATAAATCACTTCACAACATAACATAACATAAGAAGACAGTACATAAATACATTACTACTTCTTTGGAACTCCTAGACGAAACCATGAAGGCAGCAACAATTTGAAGAGGGAGATTATATTTAAGGGGCTTCCACCAGAGGTACTGCTGCTCCCTGTTGTCTTCGAGCCTGCTCCATTCATCAATGAATAAGATCGTCATAAATAGACAATCATACATAATTAGTACTAGGATCTCATAAATACACAATCAAATAATTGTAGATGCTTAATAGTTGTAAATATCATCGCCTATCATATATTTTCTCTTGATTAGGACATGAACTATGCTAAAAGGTTGACATATTACACCCGCAATCTATATATAGTTGTAAATTGCTTCAACTTTTTAGAATTAGCCGGTCTCAATACTCTGGTGCGTGCAATGTTCATGACTTAATTAATTACCTGAAAACGATGAACCAGTTTAAGAATCCGCTGTTCCGTCGTCGGAAGTACTGAACCCTCTGGCGAACCCACTGGAGAACCCATTGGCACTGGAGACATTGCCGGTCCATTACCAGCTGTATCAAATATTATTAGCACAGAAATTATGCATCAATACCGAATTAGAGAAAATATTGAATAAATGTAAACTATATTCTATAAACACTTAGACTTAGTACAAGTGCAATATGCATACCGATTTATAATTTCGATAGTGCATGTCTCAAAATCATGTTAATTTACTCCCTTCGTTTCATTTGTATTCCGCTTGAGCATAAAGTTTAAGAAAGAAAGACTTTTAACTCGTATCAAAAGTATCCTTAAAATTCGTGGTTTCATAAATGCATGCCATGACATTTCTATGTCTATATAGGAGCTAGCATGTTATTGAGGGTGAGATGAGAAGTTAAAAGTTAAACAGTTTTCAAATATAAAATGTGTAATTTTTTTTTTTTGGAATGCAACTAAACAGGAAGATCAGAGTGTACTGATAATACATATTTCGTAAATCACTTACCATAACATCTACTAACAGGAGGAGTTTGCAGGTTGCATGCACCAGGCAGTGCAAGTGCAAGAGTTTGATTAATTTGGACGCCTAACGACGAACCACCTCCATTAGCAATGGTGCAAAGGCACCTGGGCTGCGACTGCAGCACGCCAGACAGGGCGGAGCAGCAAGAGCTCGACGGTGTTTTTGAACTTCCAGTCACATAGCTAAGGCATGAATACATGCTAAAGAATGCGTTCATGCAGTTGGATTGAGCCATAGCTCCCGTTGAAATCATGCTCGCTATTACAACTAAAGCCATGCAAATTTTCATCCCTCTCGATCCCATCTTTTCGTCTTGTGACAGATATGTTTATAATTAATTTTCGCTCACACCAACTAGCTAGGGGGAAACAAAGAAAAATTAGAGTAGTTACTTTGCTTCTTAATTAATTTGGTGGAGTGGGGAGCTGGAGATTTATACATTTTACTTGGGGGTGATTATTTTTTTTTTTGGTTAGAGAAGGGAATACATTGGTTAACTAATAAAGATTTATGAGCTAAGATTTTCAATAACGTGTCATTAATCCGTATAGCATAAGCATTGGCTGATAACCTAACTCCTAAGTAATAGAGTAGATAACGTTGTTGACTTATATTATTATGTTGTTACCAATATAATCTCCCTTTTATTTGGGGCAGGAAATTACTATATCGATAAGAATTTATAAAATACTATATGAAATGGAAAAACGCAATGTAGGAAAAGAGATGTATGTAAAAACAGAATATATAGATAAGCTATATATTTGAAACATTCGATAGTAGAGAATTCATTCGGCAGCAACCTTTTCCATTTACCTGCATGCTAAGAGTAAAAATCAGGTTCAAAGTAGTTAAAGGACCAAATATATAGCAGAATTTCACTTTTTAGTTGATGATTCCTCTGACTTTTTACTAGGCTTCAGACTGAGTTCAAAAAAGAAAAAACAAGAAAGGAATTAATACATCTAACTGATTAATTAAAACATACTATATATATATAATAAAAAAAACACTATTCCCTCTGGTCCATTTTAGTAGATTTTTTTATTATCTTTACGCATATTAAGGAATCCACCTTTTAATATTAATTAACAGTAAAATTGACCATATTAATCTTTACTATACCTTTTTAATTTGTTCATTAGAGATATAATAGATACTCCAAGAGTCTTTACTTCAAGAGCAACTTTGGAAAAAATAAGTTAATTCTTTCTTGATACTTGAAGGATGCCGAGGGTCAAGAGCAAGGTGGGGAGTTCTTGGTGGGAAGGATGCCGAGGGTTTATTTGGAAACAACCTCTCTATCCATGGTAGGTGTAAGGTCTGCGTACACACTAATCTCCCTAGATCCCGTTAATGAGATTATACTGGGTTGTTGTTGTTGTTTCTTGATACTTGAAAAAGTCAAATATTATGGAGTATGGACCACCCAAAAATCAATTAAAGTGGACTGGAGGTAGTATTAAAGAACTTCCGAAATCCAAATGCAATTTTTTTGAACGAGAAGTCTTGCAAGATGACCTAATTAAACACTGCATCATTTGAAGTAATTAGTTAAGGTAGTTGAGCTCCAAAACTACCAGTTTGAACCTCCATATTTCTTCTTTTAATGTTATATCCCAATTAGATATCTATAAATCACTTAACATCAATATCTTCTATATCCAACATTAAGCTTCTATAGAATGATCTTTCCTCCTTGCACGTTCCCTTTTAACTTCTCCAAGTCTTTTAAATTCAAACAAAAAATGTTAGTGTTAAAATTCTTAAAGAAGTTTCAACTATTGGTATCAATTTTGGGTATTGTTTTAAGCAGTCAATTAGTTTCGGGGCAGATTAGTACAGCATGTAGCGGTGCAATGTTACGTAGCTTTAGCCCATGCATAAACTTCATTACTAATGGTGGGAGCAATTCTTCACCAACTTCAGATTGTTGCCGATCTCTTAAGTATGTCATGAGTAATGGCACAGATTGCCTCTGCCTTATTGTAAATGGAAATGTTCCTTTTCGCGTACCCATTAACAGGACATTAGCAGTTTCCCTACCCAAAGCGTGTAACATGGCTGGTGTCCCCCTCCACTGCAAAGGTAATCCACTGTTTTCTTTATCGACCAAATTCTTATTGGTGACTCTATTTTTATTCTAGTTGCCCAAAAAGCAACTTGACAACCTCTAGGAGTCACCACGGATAAGTCTATTCTTGGCGATCTTATAGTCGCCCTACGAAAAGTCTTTTGTGACGACTTTTCCACTTCATGTGGAGTCTTTAGTCCTAAAAAGTCTGATTATATTGGCCTCAAATTGATTAGGGCACTAACTCTGAATTGTATTACTAACATTGCAGCATCTGCTTCCCCTATTCCAGCTCCAGGTACCAAAACTAACTCTGGTTCTTTAATTTCGCACTAGCATTTCCAGATTTTAGTAATAAAAAAGGAAGATTAAATCTTCAATTGCCAAAATATTGGGAGTAATGAAAACTTCTGGCTGACAGGTCCAGCTGTCTTAGCACCAACAAAATCTCCTAGATCATCTCAAAGGCCTAAGTCACTTCCATCTCCTAGTCCTGAAGGTAATTTAAACTCTGATATTTCTGGTGAATTGAACTGAACTTGCTGAATTTTGATGTCTAATATGGCTTATGGATGCTATTGTTTCTTGCATATGGTAGCTGCCAATGTTCCTCAGCCATTCACACCTTCTTTTGGACCAGTGGCTGATACAACACCAGTTAATCCTAATACAGGTTTAACACCACCTTCCCCAACAGACATCTTTGGAAACCCTGATGATAATTCAGGATTCAAGCCTGATTTGACACCATCAACGGCCCCAACTTCTGATAGATTTTCAACATTTTTTCTTCTAGCAGCCTGTGGAACAATGGCTTTGAAGTTCTACTAAATTGGCAACCCAATTTGTCTTCTTTTTTTTTTTTTTTTTTTTCTTTTTCCAAAAAAAAAAA
>MU720900.1:27788-44096 GCA_026770625.1 Nicotiana glauca
TTTTTTTTTTTTTTTTTTTCCTTTTTCCAAAAAAAAAAAAGAAAAGAAAAGAATTAGAGAGCTTGCTTGTAGTTTATAATCATTCTTTGGAGATGCGGATACATGAGTTTTGCACTGTTTTGATAATGTCCATTGTGGTCAAGTTTCATGGAATATAATGAATATGAGGTTTCAAGATGTCAGTCATGACGTATATGTGGAGCTTGAATTTTTCACCTTACCACTTTATGTAAATTTGACAAGGCATTTTGGAGCTTGAATTTTTCGAAGTGCAAAAACTGCATGTCCTAGTACAGAATCTGAGTGAAATCTATTTGTTAGTACAACCTCCAAAAGTTTTCAGCCTCTTAGCTATTACTGCAGTTATTTCCAGCCATCAGACCATTCAGCTTCATCCATAACAGGGTCTGGGATGTATTCTGACTGCTGAACTGTACCACGTTGAACCTCAGGAGATGGCTGAAGATTCTGTTTCTCTTCATTTTCACAGGAGCCTCCGTTGTTCCAATTCTTGGCTTGGTCATAATCCCAATTGTTAGCTTGAGCCCCTTCACAGTCCCAATCGTTAGCGTGTGCCCCTTCGCAATCCCAACTTTTAGCTTGTGCTCCTTCACAGTCCCAATCGTTAGCTTGTGCCCCTTCGCAGTTCCAACTTTTAGCTTGTGCTCCTTTGCAGTCCCAACTTTTTGCTTGTGCTCCTTCACAGTCCCAGTTATTTTCTTGAGCCCCGTCATCACACCAATCATTTGCTTGTCCAAAATCCTCTTCAAGGATCTCCATTTTTTCAGGTAAGAAGCAGCCCTTATAGGAGCCATTATCTGCACAATACCATAAAAGCTTGTTCCAGTAGGGGTCCTGTCATGTCGTACACGTCAGTAAATATTTGCATTTCCCACTCATAAATAGCAATTTCGGCAAAATTAGCCTCATGATTCATAAGTTTAAGCTCCACATATGCCCGCAACAATTCAACTTTTATGAATGACAGTAACATTTAGCTCCCTGAGAATATTCTACTCCTCAGTTGCCAACAATAGATATTACCAGGATCAGGAAAATAAACAATAAGGATAGACAGAAACTTCAGCTTTACTGTGGCATATCAAATCTATTTTGATACTACAAGTTGCACTAGCAGAAATTAATACAGAATTACCTTGCAGATGATATGTGGATTCCCAATAACTACAAGCAACGATCTGGCTCTTGTAGCAGCAACATTAAACCTTCTCGGATTGCTTAAAAATCCTAAATAGTGGATTCTATCAAAATCATTGTGTGTTACAGTTGATCGGACGGTCGAGATAATAATAACTTCTCTCTCCTGACCTTGGAATTGCTCAACACTACCGACCTTTACATTAACCCAATCAAAACTCTCAAGGGCTTTTCGTATTTTCAGTACTTGTTGTCTGTAAGGTGTTATCACCCCAATATCTTCCTCTTTCAGACCTTTGTTCTCTATCAGATCCCTTATGATCTCTACTACCTTGCTTGCCTCAATCCTATTGAACCATGATGGGTTGTTTCCTTCCCTTTCATCACAACCTTGGATACCGATGAAAAGCAACGGAAATTCCTTGTTTGGAAGCAGGTCCACCCAAGTCTGAGCAGAAGCTTTATCATCTTCTTTACATGCGATCAACTCTCCTCCATAAAACATTTCTGAGGGAAGCTGCAGAATTGCTGGATGACACCGATAGTTTCTTACTAGTCTGGTAGCATAATTTTCGTTGAGATCACCATATAACTGGCATTCAAATAACCTTTCCATATATGACGTCCCCAACCCATAATTTTCAGCATCTTTTGAAAAAACTATGGGACCAAGTTGCAGTGGATCACCAGCAAGTACAACTACTGTCTCGTTCCTTAAAAGATGCGACAGAGGAACCATGGTTTCAGGCTCCGATGCCTGTCCTGCCTCATCCAAGAAAATGTGAGAGAAATGTCCCCGTTTAATACCTTCAGCATAAAGAAGAGATGCACTAGCATATGTAGATATAATAATCCTATATCTTCTAAGGTCCCTGAGAAGAGGACACTTGAAGGCATCAACTTCAACATTGCAAAAGCGAATGTGACTAGGATTCACGTCGTCTTGAGGACGTGTGAGTGCATTCAGCCTAAAAATCTCATGGTCCTTCACTTCAACATTCTGCTGACTGACAAGTTTCTCAAGTATATGGTCTGCAGCACTATTCGAAGGTGCGCAAACGAGAACTTGAGCATTTTTCCTCGTAATGTGTAGCTGGAGAATAGCTTCTATAAGAGTCCTTGTTTTGCCTGTACCAGGAGGCCCATGGATAACGTATGGAGCTCCGCCTTTGCACCCAAGGATCTTTTCAACTGCAGTCGTCTGCTCCTTGTTAAGCATACATGAAATAGGTGCCAGTCTGGCAGCTTGTATATGTCTCGCTCTGGATATGCCTGATGGAAAGAGAATTTCTCCATTTAAGCTTTCTGTAGCTTCAATGGCTTGGTGTAACCTCCGCACACTCGTACGATTGAATGAAAACTGTACATTATAAAGATTTCCAGCAACATGGTTGATGTGGAATTCTTTATCAAACTTCAAATACACTTCTTCCGCCTCAACTCGGTGGATATAACCCTGTGCAAGAACCACCAAAAATCAACAAGTTCATGTAAATAAATCACTACTTCTTTTGATCTCTCAAGTTCAAGTATATAATCTCACAGATATATGATTATTTCTCTTTTATCTGTTCTTAAACCTCTTCTTATGCATATCTTAGACAAATAGTGGAACTTTTAACATGTATCTGAGAAAGTTGCAATGCATGTGTCATTGGACAAGGCAGGTGTGCTTTCCACTAAAATAAATGAAAATGAAAATGAAACTAAAAAAAAGGACAGCCCAGTGCACAAATCATCCCGCCTTCACGTAGGATCCGGAGAAGGGCCACACCTCAAGGAGGGTGTAATGCAGTCAGCCTACCCTGACGCAAGTATCAGTGGTTGATTGCATAACTCGAACCCGTGACCTACAGGTCAGACAGAGACAACTTTACCGTTTCTCCCCGGGCCAAGTCTCCCCTTCATGAAAAAATGAAATTAAAAACAGAAACAAAACAAGGAAAGACTCGAGGAAGATAATCAATAGCAAAAATGCTGAAGCTCTACCACAAAATCCGTAGCCGTAATGGCCAACATTCTTTCAACTTGGAAAAGCTACAGGTACTTTTGATTTATAATTATTTTCACCAAATTATGCAGTAAAGAGAGCTTAAAATTCTTAAGTAGCAAGTTATGATATAAACCAAAGCAAATATATGAAAGCACCTGATAAGGGGCGGTCTCACTTGCATCTGCAGTAGCTAGCCTTGCCAAGATATAATCCCCATAAACAAGTGACGGCCTCCTCTCAGCTAGCCCTGGGACATCAAGGGACAAAAATTGAGGTCCCCTTTGCTTCATGGTGGCGGACTCCATATCATAGTCCCTCATGTCTTCCTGATGCAAAAAAAAAAAAAAAAAAAGAAAACTATAAGATTTATGTACTACCCAAAATGAAGTATTTCAGTACTTCAAATCAAAATTCGAAAACAAACCTCCATCTTGATTTCTTCAATATTCAGTAAAATTCTAAAATAATCACTGTAATTATCTCTTCTTAAACCTTCCCCAATAACATCAGGAAACTGTTCCTTCTCTATCATTTCCCTTATATCCCCAGGAATGGGATATAAAGGAAGTCTGTATCTGAATCCTTGATTTCGAGCCCTTGTAGGACGAGAACCCACAACAAATGCATTAGGAGCAGAAACATCTATTGCCGGTGCTTTCTTCTTTCTGTCTCTGTAGTATGGCCTGCTCGAAGCCAGTGACTGCGAGACCTTATCCTCAGCCAGGACAAAAACCAATCTTTCTATGGTCTCGTCGCCAACATTGATATGCACAGCTGATGTGTGCAACCCAATTTCTTTCGGTTTACAAGACAACCACACTCTTAGTGTCTGACCTGGTCGTAGCATTCTATCCTCTAAGCTAAAGGACTCCATGAATTCTTGAACATATTGCATGTCGGAACATGGAGTTGGAGGTTTCATCAGAGATAGAGTGAATGAATCCTCAGGTTTCGAGTCATAAATCTTAATTGACCAGAGTTCCAGCGAATCATTAGTGGTATTCTCTATCGTGATTGAATCGACAAAAGTTTCACCAACAATTCCTGATTTAGGTTTCCCCCCTATCAGTGGAAATGGAACAGATATAACAACTATCTCGCTCTCTCCACTTGGATTGTAGCTACAAGCTGATTTATATCTGTCAAAGTCAATGAATCCGATGTCTCCTTTATCAGTAATTATTGAATATTCATCATCCGACTTATCAGCAACTGAGCCCATGAGTACTTGAGAGAATTTCAAGAAGAACCTGCAGCTTTCAACCAAAGTAACATGATTACTGCAACAAAGTACCCCTTCCATAACACTTAAACCAAATTGGTTTTACACAAATAATCTGATGTTTCAAATAAATCTAAGGAAAATCCAGGACTCTCAGTCAAAAATCTTTTATGAAAGAGAACGTTAATATGCATGTAGTTTTCCTTTGGAAATGCTAATCCACTGTAGAGGACATACCTATTGATACATAGGCTGTTATTTCTTCCATCTTTTACACATTATTCAGGTTAATAGGTCATAGATGCAGATAATTTTTTTCAAAGAAAGTAATTATAAATTCAGCATAGCAATGTTATATTCATGGATTATTCTTATGTATTTAACATTGTTATGAAAGCACATGGTTGTTTATTGTAACTTCTCCTTTTTGATACTTTAGGTGGTTTAACTGTTAAATATGCATTCATTTTTTAGATACTCTGAAAGTATATATAAGCCTAATCAACTTTTTTAATCACCCAGAGGAACCTCAAAAATAAACAGGTGATGGTAACACAACGGCTAATGGACTTCACAATTTGTTTTTCCTTCATTTATTTATCTACAAAAACTTCAGATGATTCATATAGAAACAGAATTACAAAAAACAAGTAGTAAAAACCAAATGATGTTAGCCCCCAGGTTGAGAGACTTGCGACTTAGGTCATAGGTTCGAGCCTTGCGGAATGGGAACTGGGATGGTATTTAAGTAGAGAAGGATAGAGGGGTGGGCTATGCGCGAGTTTCAAAGGCTGCAGTTGGTCCTAAGGGTTGGCCACAGAGGGATTTCTCGCTCACCAAAAAAAGGAGGAGAAAATGATGTTACCTCTGGTGAGGTTAATTCTGAAGATTATCAGAATGTGAACAACATCTTGAAACATTATTAGTAACTTACATTGTTCACTCAGTATAAAACATTAACACCGAGATCTTCTCAGAAAATCACGGTAAGACATTGAAAATCAAGTATACATAATTTTGTGGATACATCATGCCAAGAGGAAGAAAAAGGAATCAAAAATTACAAAAGGTTTTTAAAAATTGCAATGATAACCCTGAAATATTAACTGCCAACAAAATAGACAAATAAAACCATGTTTTAACAAACATGAAGCATGACCGATCAAAATCCATAATCACAAACGAGCTAATATGCAGAAAAGTGAAAATGCAGATCAAATAAAACAGAAAATAAAGGAAAACCCACCTCAATTTTGGTCTCTAGAAAGGGAGAATACAGAAGGGTTTTTTTAAACTTGAGATCAGAAATTGTCGAATTCTGAAAGTTAAGAGACGACGATATATTTTCCTAGTAAAATTTTCACTCATTCAGATAAATTACAGTTTGCTAGTAATTCAGAGTTTAGAATTCGACAAAGCCATACTCTAATGAAAGAAGAAAGGAGTAGGGTGAAGTGCGTGACGCCGAGAGTAGAGTAGTCCTAAACAAAATAATTGCATAAAAAAGGTACGAATGTTAGGGTGGCATTTTTTCTGCTTTCCTCTTACCCGAACATTGTTTCTGTCGTTTTATAATATATTATATTGTATTGTATTGTATTATATTGTATTGTACTGTACTATATTGTATCATTTTTATGGGTACAACGTTTGGATAGACTGTATCGTTTACTATTGTTAAATAACATCGTTATTGTTTGGTTTGACTGTATTGTATTGTACTGTACTGCTAAATTTACTAAAATACCCTCAATTATTTTAAATACGATGTTTATTAAGAATTACTCATAAAAATAATTTATTCATTAAGAATTACTCATAAAAAATAATTTTTTTAGGCACTTATTATTTAGAGAAAAATTCCCTTAGCAACAATGGAATTAGTTAAGGATAGAGATGAAAACTAAGCTTTGTTGGAAAGAGACGAAGAATAGGGAAGTACGTCGTTGACTAGTTGCACGGCAGAAAGAAGACGGAGACAAAATACTTATTAGTTTGGTGAATATAATATAAATAATTGGGTAAAGGGTAAAATTAAAATATAAAATAATAAGTGTGGGCATAATTGGAAAGAAAAATACGGAACAATCCCACCACACCGATTTGGTTATTTCATAAAATGGGGCTTTTCATTGTTGCGGAACAATGGATTTAACAATACGATACGATCAGTTTTATATTAACAATCAAAACAAACATTGTATTTGGGGTAACAATACAACCGGAAACAGCCATCCAAACAATACATTAGTAATAAACTAGTAGTCGTACCCGCACGATGCGCGGTCAGTATTAAAAACTATCTATTCTATCTATATAGAGAAGCAAAGCCATATTATTGTGCCAAGTGACATAATATTAAATTGACACATATCAATTTTTTGGACAATTTTCCAACTTTGTTGGAGTTTCAAATTTATTTTTGAAAAAATGTAAAAAGGACACATTTTTTCTCTATCTAAAAAGAAAATTGATTTAAGATTAATATTTGTAAATTGCATGTTTAGGAAAAAAACACCTGTTACAGTTCAAGAAATAATGAATGAACGTTTTTCTCATTTTTCCCCCTACTTCTTTGTTAAAAATCAATAGTAGAATTCTATATTATTTAATTATATTAAATTAAAAGCTAAGAAACTCCATGATCCCACGATGTTGAAAACCTAAGCGCACAAAAAGGACAAAAACTGTCGGAGAGACCAGTTTCTCTCTTTTCTTCTTGAGAGAAGTTTAAAACCCATCTAAATTCATCAAATGATGACCACATTGAAGAAACATAGATTGTTTTACTATTTCCTTGATATGAATGGTAGGAGATTTGTACAAATAATGACCATATCGAATAACCACCAATGCCGATGAAAGATTGCGAAAGAAGACGATCCAATCCGTGGTTGTAGGCACGAAATCTGAAGTTTGTCACATACAAAACAGGTCCTTTGTTCTCTTTTTTCAGATTTACTTATCTTCTTTTCGATTTATTGGCGAATTTTAGTATATCCAAATCAATTTGGTGGACGAAATTTGGTAAACGATTTTGACTTTTTGCCAAAAAATTGAGTTGAATGATAATACAAAGCTTTTTAATGATTGAGCAGTACAACAGAAAAAAATTATAGAATACGAATGAAGAAAGGTGTTAAACAGAGAATCAGAGTGTTCCTCCTCGAACATCACTTCATAATCTATTCATTTGCGTGTGCTGGCAATAATCGTAGAAAAAGCAAAATCTATTGTTACATATATTTTGATAAATGTTATTTTATTGTTATAACTTTAAGCGATCGGAAAATTTTTATAAAGTACTCAGTATTCTCTTATTGAGTGAGGCTATTCATCCGATTTTATGTGTTATTTGTCGTGTATAAAATACTCAGCGAATCTTTTACCATTAAGTGATCATATATTTGTTGATTTGATCCTCACCTGAATCAGAAAGTTGCTAAACGCAAGTTAGTGGCCTCGAGAATTCTCCCGGACAAATAAAAAACGGCCTTTGAATTGCTACTAGGTACATATTTCATTTGCTTCAGCATAGTTATCCTGAGTAGTAGCTAAGCATGTACTTTTTCAGTACACATGCTCATATATTGCTGGTTATAGATAGATTTGGAGCATTCCTACTATGGTAATTCCATTGACTAACCGTGACTCTTTAATTTGCTACATAACTTATGCACACTTTTGTTGGTTTTTAGCATTTTTATTTTTGACTTGTGGTATAGATGGTTTATATGCAAGGTTTAGTACATGTATGACAAGAGGGATATATTGAGCTCATGATTAGCTGGTACTTATAGTCTCATATGCCTTACCTCGAAATTTGATGAATAATGGAATCGGTCTTTCTATTTTAATATGCACATAAATTTAAACTTATGTATTTAAATTAAGCAAATGATATTGTTTCTCTAATCAACTTGGTGTGCAAGAAATATATTATTTTTTCAACTCTGGTTAGTATTGATCTTGAAAATTTATGTGTCCTCCTTTCTTGCATCTTAATTGGCTCAATCATTCACCAAACTTTACCTCTAAGAATATATTTGAACTTTTTTGGATACTAACTAGAAAAAAAATCAGATATAAGTTTACCTTTGTTGTATGCTTTCGACTTTTTAATATATTTGTCGTATACTGATTTATCTATTATGGTAATAATGAATTGGCAGGTTCAACTTCTTAAATTAATACCGGAGCAATGTGGTACACTAACATATTGCGAATGCAAGAAGAGACTCATGTGAAAGTAAGGTAAGAGACAAAAAAAGTTTTTTTTAGAGTCAATAGATTTTTAACTCTATTTCATAAACTTCTTCGAATCTATACTTTCCGTTATACAATTCAAGTATTTATA
The DNA here is from genome assembly GCA_026770625.1 of Nicotiana glauca. Lineage (NCBI taxonomy): Eukaryota > Viridiplantae > Streptophyta > Magnoliopsida > Solanales > Solanaceae > Nicotiana > Nicotiana glauca. The sequence goes on from MU720900.1 coordinate 36,519, forward strand.
CGTGGAATTAATTGCATTACATTGGCAAGTACTACCATGAAGATATGTGAAATATGATTTCAAACATTGCGCTTGAGCTTTCGTGTATAAAAGCTTTAAACATTAAACCTCTCTATATTTTAATAGTTGGATTGCTACTGAAAATAGAACAATTCTTAAGATGCAACTGATTGATCTAATCGCAAGGCAAAAAGAAGTATTTCATACAATCCAAATAAAGATTGACACTCTATGTTTAAGTAGGCAACATCATTTAAATTCAGACTCGACTTCATATCCCACAAACTCAAAAGAGACCAATATTGTACAAGCAGAGGAAAATAAATAATATAAGATGCCTTCATTTCAAATAAGTAATTGATGATCTTTATGCGAAAAAAAAACAGATGAGTTGAATCGCTAAATTATGAAGTGGCTTGATAGTGCTATGTTTAATAAGGTTTTTCGGCCGAAAGATAAGACTGAACAACCGTGGAAATAGGTAAGAAAGAGGTTGATGCATAAATGGTTATGAAATCATCGAATAGACAATGGTCTAGATTGAACTGTATATGTGCAAGAAATTTATAATTTTAGTGTGTATCCATATGAAGAAAAGGTTTGCGTTCATGTGTTTTCTGTATTAGTTGTGTGTGAATATGAATGTGATAGTGAATTTGTGGAGTCTTTGAGGTCGCTCTATGATGTTCAAACTTCAAAGTAAGTTGCAAACTCAAACAATTAGAAGGAAAATTGGCAAGAAATGTTATCCAAAAAACTACTAAACTAATAAGATGTCACTATATAAATCATCCGGAAAACCTCATAGCAGTTGTAAACATGCATTCTCTGAAGATTTTTTTTTTTTGGGATTGCACATGGCTGATTTTTGAGGTACAAAGATGAAGATGAATTAGTGATTGTAAGAGGTTCACCAAGATATGCTAGGTGGTCTAGGAAGCATCTCAAGTAAATTTCTCTCATTGTCATTATCTACTATTTTATTTTGAATAGGCTGTGAATGTAAAAGTTAATTATTAGGTCTATCTTTTTGGTGTTGTAATTTGGCATATTTACCTCTAAAGTAACTTTATTCATTTTGCTTGGATCATTAAGTTTTTTTTTGGTAACGCAGGATGAAACATAAAGTCTTAGTATTTAGAACTATAGCAACATAAAAATAGAAAAAAGTTGAGCTTGGAATGATCAGGTTAAAAACTTACTTTTTTCAAAGTACATACAATTAGTGAATATGCTTTTGGATTGCTTGCTTCCATTATTAATTTTTAGCTTATGGCATTTTAGGAGCTTCTCTATTCCGCATAAATATTTTCCAGAAGGTCAATTGGTAAAAAAGGAATAATTAGCACCAATTTATTATTTATAACCATTTTCTTCAAGATGACCAACATTGTTGAAGGCAAGTAACAATAAGAAAGTAATATATCTAATTTTTATTCAATATTTGTATTTATTGGACCACCAACATGATCATGAACAATCATTCTTTTTCTCTTTCGGATCATTATAGAAGCAAAACTAAAAAATATAAGTGTAAAAATTTGTACCCAAATAAATGTACCAACACCTTTTTATTAATGGATCAAACCAATATTATAAATTTATATTGTCTTACTTTTCAAATAAATTAATAAAAAAATTTCTACGACATGGTAGATGTTATCAGCATGTGTCAATTATGTTATTTTTCAGGGCGATGTTTTATTGATTTTGAGCCAATATGTAGGGAGCTTTTTCTTTACTTCCCATCCTTTAAAGACTCATAGACAAAAGTGAACCAAAACCCATAAGAGAGGTTTATGGTTGGTTTCAGTCGATGCTTCTAACTATATTATAACCTTGAACTAACATTTCATGTCTTGACATTTTCTACTTCGGTAATAGGCATCATTTGAAGCACCACTTCATATATATGTTAACATATAATCTAGGATGTGATAAGACAACAAAAATAAGTGAATAAAAGACAAGATAAGGTATATAAATGTGTTAGTCGTTCTCTCTAAGTCAGGGAACGATAATTTTTTTCAATATATTATTTTTCATATTTGTTTTAAGTCCGCATCATTTGTGTCTGCTATAGAGTAGACTAATCGAATTCCTTCTAACAGTGGTGGAAGTGGAACATAATGCAAAAGAAAAATAACTAAAAGTTAAGCCTTTTATCCTGTTACAACATTTTCCTCTTGGTCTTTAAAGATTATGTATGCATAATGTGCTGCCATTTGTTTTATTATTCTATTAAAATTTTGTCTAAAATATGGTACTTTTTTATTTGTCTCAAAGATATTTAAATGCACAAAGTTATACTTGAGGAAGATGCACGTCTTAAAGATTTATCTTTGCATATGTTCTGACATCTATTTTGTTATTTTATTAAAATTTTATCCAAAATGTGGGGCTTTTTTTATAACTATATCTTTGCATCGTCTCAGGGACATTCAAATGCACAAAGTCGTATTTAAGGAAGATGCACCTCGTGATGGAACTGCTTTACTTTTTACGTTTCGCAACCAGGTTAATATACAATATTATTAAATTCTTCTATTTTGACTTGCTTTTCGCATGTGTATTGTGAACATTATGAAAGTTTATTTATTATATTTCTATATTCATATCATTTATCTTACATTTTAGACGTGTAAGATCAACTTTTTCACTTATAGTGTAATTCCTTTCTATAATTTCTTCAATCATCAGCTCTTTTTGGAGATTCCTTTTTCTTCTTAGCATGTCTATGTTGTTATTCGAAAATAATTCTCAAAAAAGTTTGTGCAGAGGAAACAATAAATATTAGTCGTTATGTTGTCAATTGAACTTTATTCATTGCAGTTTTATTTTGCAGATTCTTTACATATTTTTCTTTTCCATGAATATGGTTGCTATCACTGAATTCTGATCTTTAGCCATACATTTTCTTATATTCTTGAATGTCTTGATAAGAAAAGTGAGGTAATGATGTTGTTGACAAACTTGAGTCTCAACTTTACATCTTTTCTACTTATATATAAGTCCAGTTATAATGTATTGTGGACAACTTTTCGAGATACTACAAGTAACTTTGTGAGGATTAATAACTATTTTTTATTTAGTTATCGTGTGTAACTTTTTCCTTTCAAAACTCTTTTGTTTAAAGCTGCTTTTGCTTTAATAATTTTTGTGCGTCCCGTTTATATCGAGTTATTTCTTTGTTCAGCAACAGAGACGCAGAAAACATAAAAATTAAAGTTGTCCTTCTTATTGTTGGCTTAGAGGCTGATTTTGAAGTTTAATTTGGACATAAGGTTGAGCAACACAATCTTGAGGGAACAAATCCTCAACAAATGGTTATCGCCATGCCAAACAGTATAACATTAGAAGTGCAGAGCAAGATTAATGTTGGAGGTTACATGGCGTCGCTTCAGCCAACCGGTGCCGATGATATCCAGACACTTTTAGTTGGAGATCTGCAGTTTTGGATGGATGAATAATATCTCTATAGCTGCTTTACAAATATTGGAGATGCAATAAAGTTTCTGAAATAAATTATTGTTACTGAGTGTTTTAATATGTAAAACTGTATCTTAGGGAGAAGAATATATCTATTAAATTGCTGTGAGAATACTGTTTTCATATGCTTTGGATTGATTTTATATTGAGGGTAATGCATGCTTATCTGAGGTAAATGAATATTACGCATTGGTGTTTATATGAATCAACTAATTTTATATGATAAACTAAGTACCAGTAACGTCCCTCTATATTATCTCGATTGGCAAGTTTGAGAAATTTGCCAAAATAATTATCCGTTAAAATCTTTTATTTTCCATAAATTTTCTAAATTACAGTCTTTCCTTTGTACTCAAAATTGCACAGGCCAGCTAGCATGACTATTCTTGCAAGTTTTCCTTCACAATATGAAGAATGCATGGAGCTTTAGGTTAACTTAGTTTTATATCAATGTAAAGTTCATTGCTTGAAACGTGCAAAGTAAAGTAGTTTATAATATAGTATAGTATAATTAGGGTTGCAAGAAATAGTTTCTTAGAAGCTCTAACAATAGAGTAGTGAAAATAACAGTATTGGTAAAATGGGCACTTTTGTGAAATTACTTCTATCTACTATTTTTCGCGCATCGCGCGTGTAGGTATACTAGTTAATTAAATTAAATTATAATCGGGCTTGTTTGATCTTGTTAGATTGTATTACTTTAATAAAATTCAATTGTCATCTTACTTGTCAATACGATATACCCAATAATGAAATCTCTATTAAATCAAAGGTACTTATATAGTTAGTGAATAACTTTTTTGTTCTATATTTTTTTGATTATATTAACCAATATTTAATATTCGCTTTCTTTTTATCATATATGAGAAGATTTATAATTTATTACTTTTTAAATACTTTTTATTTTAAATTTTATTCTATTATTCTTAATAATATTATCTAAATTTTAATGAACAAAATCTCTGTTAAACTAACCAGACTTATTGTAACAACCCGACCGGTTATTTTTGGAATTTACGCCCCGATCCCCCATTAACTGCTTCCCATAAGTTCATTTATGCTATTTTGATTTGCCGGAACGTTCGGTGTTGGGTTTCGGAGTGTTTTGGGACACTTAGTCCCTGAATGAGAGCTTAAGTGTTAGAAAATAGTCCATAATCGGAACATTATGAAAACAACCTCAGAATAGAAAACTGATGGTTCCGTTAGCTCCGTTAGGTGATTTCAGGGTTGGGAGCGTGTTCGGAATATATTTTGAAAGCCCGTAGCTCATTTAGGCTTGAAATGTCGAAGTTTGAATTTTTGAAGTTTCCGGTTCGATAGTGAATTTTTGATCCGAGGGTCAGAATGGAATTCCGAAAGTTTCTATAGCACCGTCATGTCATTTGGGATGTGCGTGCAAAATTTCAGGTCAATCGGACGTGTTTTGGGTAGGTTTTTGATCGAAAGCAAGTTTTGTTGAAATTTGAAGTTCTTAGGTTCGAATCTTTGATTAATTCGAGTTTACGGCATTGTTTTAGGTGGTTTAAGAATTGGTACAAGTTCGAATAATGATAAGGGATATGTTCGTAGGTTTGGTTGAGGTCCCGAGGGCCTCGGGTGTGTTTCGGATGCTCAACGGAGCTATTCGGACTTTGAAAATGCTGCAGAAATTCTCAGATGTTGCAGGTCTGACTTTCTTCTTCGCGTTCGTAAAGAACCCATCGCGTTCACGTACCAGTAGCTCTCCCATTCTTCGCATTAGCGTCTTCCTCCATGCGATCGCATCCTCCTCCATGCGTTCGCGTAAAGTAATTCTGGAGGAGGACCAGGCCCTTCTTCGCATTTGCATATTTGCTTCCGTGTTCGCGACACTTAGCTAAATTCCTCTCCGCGTATGCATTCACTATGTCGCATTTGCATAGATCATGACCCCCAGACCTTCGCGTTCGCAGTCCTACCTTCGTGATCTTGAAGGGCATTTTTGGCCACTTAATATTTCCTTCTTCGCGAATGCGAGCTCCTCTCCGCGTTCGCGATGCTTTATGGGTCTGAACAGTACTTAACATTCAAAAAATGAGGGTTTTGCCATTTTTATCAAAATATAAGTTTGAGAGCTCGGATTTAGGGGAAATTTCGAAGGTTTTTCGAAGGCAATCACTGGGTAATGATTCCTTACTCTCTTATGGTTAAAACCCACTAATCTAACCACGAATTCATCTTTAATTTCGGATTTTTGAATGAAAATTTGGGAAAAACTTCTTAGACCAAACTATTGGGTTTTGAGTGAGCATTTGACCTCCGATTTGGGAGATTTTTATATGGTTAGACTTGTGAGAGTAAGAGGGTTCTGAAAATATGAAAATCATTCGATTCCGAGGCATTGGCCCGAGGGGCATTTTGGTCATTTTACCTATTTTCGCGCCTAGCTTTTAATTTAATAGTGGAATCAGTTGTTTGCAATATTATTTACGATATGTAATTGAATTGAATTGATTTGGGCCATTTGGAGTTGGATACTCGTGGCAAAGGCGTGATTCCTAGTTGATTATTGAGCCGGTTCGAGGTAAGTGGCTTGTCTAACCTTGTGTGTGGGACCTTTCCCCTTAGGACATGATCTTTGAATATTTGAATGCCTCGTATATGAGGTGACGAGCGCGTACTTGGGATAATTATTGTAAACCCGTTTCTACTTGAAGTATTTAAATTGAGATTTCCTGTTTACTTGTTCATTTTAGACTGTAAGTTTAAACATGTGCTAGCTTAGCGAAACATGTTTAGCTAACTTGCTTAATTGTTTAACTGTACTATTTGTACTATGTGAAGCATGTTAGGCTAGAATTTACTATTACTTGTTCTGATTTTAGCATTTATTCTGAGATTATGAGTTGTTGTTGTTGTGTGTTTAATTTGGGACTACGGGACAGCTTCCCGGAAGATCCCCCTGTACTTGATATATTCTGGATTGAGGGTGCGGGATACCAAGAGATCCCTGACACATGTATTTCTATATATATTGGGATACCTAGAGATCCCTGACTTACTCATTGAGGATACCAAGAGATCCCCAGTGTATATGATGAGGATACTAAGAGATCCTCGGGATACTAAGATATCCCTGGTGCAAATGAGGAGGATACCAAGAGATCCTCGGAATACCAAGAGATCCCCGGCTATTATTCCTTGTTGAGAGCAGTATTTCTTGTATTGTTACCTTTGCTTTCTATTACTGTTCTTCCTTATTTATCTGGTTTAGATCCTCGCTGTAGACTTTATTTAAACTGTTTCCGTTATCTTATTATTTATTATGTTTTACCTCAGTAGGGCCCTGACCTTCCTCGTCACTACCCAACCGAGGTTAGGCTTGGCACTTACTGAGTACCGATGTGGTGTACTCATGTCTTTCTGCGCATGTTTTCTTTTCATGTACAAATTACCTAGTTACCTCTACTCAGGCGCACTATCTTTGAGGCGAGGAGTTATACGGAGACTTCGAGGTATATCTGTCGCGTCCGTAGACTAGGAGTCTCTATTCTGTTCCAGCTTTAGTATCTAGTTTATTTCTTTCTCTCAGTTGTTTAGATATTTTGGAGTTAGAGCAGCGTACTATGTTTCTATTAGCCTGTGGTTCCCTTGAGTTTCCGGATTTTGGGATTGAGTTGTAGACTTCCGCATTTATTTTGGGTTGTATCAGCCGAGCGGCATTATATGCAGTCATTATTTTACATATGTTCACTTTTAATTAATTATTCCGCAAGTTATATTAAATTTCCGCATTGTTAGGCTTACCTAGTTGTAGGAACTAGGTGCCATCACGACATGTTCATGGAGGGTGAACCGGGGTCGTGACAAGTTGGTATCAAAGCTCTAGGTTCATAGGAGTCACCGAACACAGGCTGGTTTATTAGAGTCTCGCTGATCGGTACGGAGACGTCTGTACTTATCTACGAGAGGCTATGTAACTGTTTAGGAAAAATCTTCATTTCATTTGAATTGCTTGTTGTGCGATATTTTGACATCAATTCTAAACTTCTATCTTCTATTCTCTCACAGATGGTGAGGATACGAGCTACACGAGATGACCAGGCACCCACGCCCCCTACTGCAGCC
>MU720900.1:52781-83825 GCA_026770625.1 Nicotiana glauca
ATATATATATATATATATATATATATATATATATATATATATTCAAAAATAATAATCAATAACTAGTTATGCCATGTGATATTTTTTTAGGTTGCTACTTGGATGAAGAAGAGGGCTTTTTCCTCTCCTTTTAATAATATATAGACTTGAAACTACTTCCCAATTTGAATGGGTAGTTTTTCTCTCTTTTTTCATTTTTTATAGCTATTTGTTTTGTTTTTTATTTTAAAATAATTTAAAAACTCCAACTTGAAACTACTCCCACATAATTTGAATGAGTAGTTATTTTTTATATATTTATTTCTCGTTTTTTAAATATTTAATTATAAGATATCTATATTTAATAATTCAAATAATATATATATATATATATATATAATTTTATTTTATTATTTTTGTTTTTTATATAGATTTAAATTCAAAAATAATAACCAATAACTAATTATGCCATGTGGCATTTTTTTAGGTTGCCACTTGGCTGAAGGAGAAGGCTTTTTCCTCTCCTTTTAATAATATATAGATAAAATACATGAAAAGTGGGACCAAACTGATAGTTAGTAGCATAAAACTTGCTTTCAAATAAAAGATGCTTATTATTCTCACAGCCCCAGTTCTAGTTTAACAAACACAAATCAACCAATCACTACTCCTACAAATAATAGGCTAAGAAGAAAGCAGGATTTAATAATAATCAACACCAAATCTACCCTAATAAATTTGGTGCTCTTCAAGAACAAGAGGAATGTGAAGAAAACAACATTCCCACAAATATTCCTCTGCAACTGCAAAACGTTTACTCTACAACACGCAAAAACTCTTCGATGCAACCGATGAACACAACTATTGTAGAGCTGACACATGTAACAAATGTTTCTAAAGTCAATGAGAGTACTAATCACTTGCAACCCAAGATGCTACGAAATCTAAATCCTACTGACAGCTCTAACATAGCCAAACATCATAATTTGCATGCAAACAAAATTCAATCCACAAACGACAAGTCATTAAAAATCCTATACACGGACCAACACTTGTCATCAAAGGTTGTCCAAATGGACATACCTATGGACACTACTAAGCAAACTGATTCTATATACTCTCACATGCCTAACTCACCCAATTACAACCAACTTCAATCTTCCACAAAAGATACACAATCATTCTCACAACAATTCAGGTTTCCTCACCTCTTTTAAAAGACAACACTCTACAAGACTATGCCAAATTTACTGTTGCCCCTATACAAATGAAATCGACTGGCACTACTAACTCATAGAGTGCCCAGATTCCTTCCAACCTCCCATGATGAACCTCAACAACCCCAACAATCCCATGCAAATCCCAAACTTAGTATATGCAACACAACCACAACACCCAGAATACCAACCAACTTCATGGATCAAGCAGGGGCTCTAGGGTCAAGCTCTTTTCTTCTCAATGATAATAGAAGGGCATGAAATTATGGTGATCATTCAAAATCCGAACTTTCTAGCCCAGATGGTGACATAGGGGATGAGAATGGCTATGGACAACTACATGAATCATATGTGGATGACCAATATTCTCGATCCACTAGCACTGGTGTCGCGATCCCTTTTTCTTCCTCCCCTTTTACGGGAAGGAAAAGGTCCGGGTTTTGATATTTATGGGGGTAATGACTCATTTCCTTTTGGGAATTAGGTATTTTGAAGAGTTGCCACCTAACGAATTATGGTGCATTAGGGTACCTAGAGCAATTAACTCTGGGATTGGTTTGCATTACCAGAGATTTAGGGTAACGACTCGAAATAACCTCGAGGGGAAGGTGTTAGGCACCTCTATCGGTCCATAACTATGGGTCCCGATCGAATTTATGTTTATGAATTAATCCATTAACAAATAAGTAATTGAACCAAATAATTGCAAGTAAAGCACGTTGGACATAGTATGACTCAAATAATAAGACAAATATTGTGTACATATAGAAAGTAAAGCAAAGGGTTTTGGTAAAGGAGGGGTGCTAAGTTGGTTAGCCTACAGGATCACCCCACGCAATGTCCGGTAAACACTCTTCAATGAGGGGATACACATGATATTAGCGCATAGTCATCATATCTCATTCTACTCAAGTCCCTCCCCTTGGTCATAGCCTAAAGCATTCTAGTAACCTTGACAATGCATATGCGTGCACTACCCGTCCCTTCCTTGTGGCCCTGGAGGTATTTTAGGACCTTTAAATCTGAGTAGTTCTAGACGACCCTAAGGTTCTTAAAAGGAAGAAAATTCTAGGCGACAAGCAAGAACACATAGAACTTAACAGGTCAATACAGAAAGAGACAGCTAAAAGGCCCAGATTTACCTCCACAAGTAATACACATATGCAACACGTCTCAAACACAAACAAGATCAGTTTTTGTTAGAGAAAAGGTCTAAACAGGACGTCTAAGTGGATGTTAGTGCACATAAACATGCAACTTTGCTTTTATAAACTCGACAGTAAGGTCCTAATCAGTTTGCCTATTGATTTTAACATGTTAAATCTGAACAACTTTAAGTAGTAGAAATACAGTTTGCAAAATTAAAACATCGCCCTATAGGCTTGCCTAAACGCATAACAATGATGTCCTAAAAGCATGATAGCTGCATTTGATATAGTAAAACAGTGAGCAAATTTTAAAACGGGCTCTTGAATTCTTATAGGCATGCTTTCTAATATTAAACTAGGGTAGTTCTTGAAAGGATTCATTTAAGGAAAGAAGACCACTGATAAGACCAGTTTTGAAGTAAACTAACATGAATTGGATTGACTTATTTAAACTAAGCTAATTTTAGATCTATAGGCAGAATTTCTGATGTTGTTCCCTATAAGCATGATATCTAGTTGTTAAGAGCTCACATTAGAAACTTATAGGCATAATTTCTAGTGGAAAAAAATGTAAATACCCATTGGAAAATAAACTTGAACTTGATCACATGCTTAAGCATGGTATCTATTTGTGAAGTTGATTTTTTAAAAATCTATGGACATGATTTCTATTATTTGGAACGACTTAAACCCTATAGGCAAGATTTCTAGCATGGTGAGACAAACATAACAATTATATTAAATGATCTTATAGGCATGGTTTCTAATATCGTACGGCAGACATAGCAACTATAAAATCCTATAGGCATGGTTTCTACCCATATTACCCCACAGATATGTAATTACCCACCCTTTTCACTAATTACCCCAATATTCATTTACAAATTTTTACAAACTAGATGAATGAATTACATAGATAAAGAAAAAGAAGAAGTTACACTATAGGGAGCCTGAAGCAGGCCCAAGTGATTTCCCAAACCTCCAATAGCCTCAAATGCCAATTTCATAGACAACATCATTGTCCAGGTGCGTCAGAGTTCCCTAAGGATATCAGGGATCCCGGATAGTGCTCAAACCTAGATTTTGTAACCAAATTGAGTAAGTGCAGTGTGGGAGGGCCAGCCTCAGTATGCCAGAGTTCAGAGGGATCTCAAAAGGATCCCAAGGCAGTACACACACTAGAGGGGGCAAAAACTAGAGACTTAGGAGTAGAGTGAGAGTGCTTGACATAGTTTGAAAGGGTTTTAGTATGAAAACAGTGTTAAAGAGATTTTCTTGAAATAGTTTTATAAAAACAACATAGGGAGTTATTAAATGATACAATTTTGAAAAGGGTAAGGTGATCAACAATCAACAAACTAAATACAAAACTAGAAGAGGTTCATCAATACTTCAATACATGGAATCAAATAGGTACACTCATTCACTCAGGGGTAATAGGGATTTAGGGTAAGTATAGGGCACATAGTAAGCACAGATGCACATAGGTATAGAATTAGCGAAGCCTTGAAAGGGGTTCAAGGGATTTTAAGGTACAACATGAACTTCAGAGTTAATACAGAATCAAATAGACTTAGGATAGCCAACTACTTTATAGGTGCATGCCAGAAATCAGAGAAACATAGTCATATTGGGGTATACTAGAAAGGGATTCATGAGCAGGCTAATCCTAAGGGGGTATATTCAGAAGAATGCAGTAAAGAAGACAGTGAAGTAGACATGTTAGTTGCTCGTTGAACAACAAAACCATAGATAGAAGCATATTAGAAACATGACAAATTGAAGTAGTAGGAGAAGCATATTGTTTTGGGACTTGAATTAAAATTAGAACACACCGGTAAAGAGATAATAAACACAAAGTGAAAGAGAACCCAATAGTTAGCCTTGGCTTGCATCAGGCTAACTTAGAACAGTAGTATGTAACACAAAAGAGAGCAAAAAACTTTAAGTGTAAGAGAGAGAGTTTTTGAACCAATGTGTTCGTCTGTGTTAATGAAAGAGCATGGTATTTATATTTTGAAAACAGGTAGAAAATAAGGCAAGAATCAAAGTTCAACAATAATTACGGAACCATTTACTAATTAGAATCAAATCAATAGAAGTACTTCTCTTCAATTAAGGAGTTAAATAACAAATAAGGAAATAAATCAATGTACGACCAATAAGGAAATATTTCAAATACAGTAAGTATAGGGTAAACAATTAGGGCTAAGTTCAGAAAAACTCTAATTATGGAGATAGTCAGTAAGAATCTAGTACCAATGTAGACAAGGTAAGAAAATCAATCAAATTGAATAGAAAGGATATGAATCAAAGGTTTAAAGGAAGGTCTTTAAATAAAACCAAGAAATAGGGGATCCAGAATCAATCAATGAGTAAGTCATGAGTTAGTGTTTAGCATATAAATAAAGTAAGACATGGATAGTAAAAAGTCGACATACAACTCTAGCAAACATGAAGGTTAAATAGCACTGATAGAAAGAGGCAAGTCTTGAACAGTTAAAATGAACACAAGCATATAGAATTGATGTAAGTTAGGCTAAGAAACTCAGAAGAAATGTATTCAAGGCTAGATAGTCACAGAAACTCAAACGAGAACCGACCAGTCACAAAAAACAATCGAAGAACCCTAAAATTAGGGCTTTCAACATAGACGAGTTGAGGATGTAGTAAAATTGTAGAATCAGTCAAAATATGCAAAAAAATAGAAGTTTAAACACAAAGAATTAATTAAACAAGGTTTTTTAAAAAGAAGTTCCGAAAATCCTAGTTTTTAGAAAGAGGTGAAAACACTTAAAATCAACGATTCTTGTAAAGAATCTCAAGGACAGTGTAAAACATTAAAGGAACAAACTCAAATCGTCCTAGATCTGTATAGATCTAGGAGGCGTAGAAAAGAAATTAGCCTTTCGGAAGGAACCCATATAGAGATGAAGAAACCTAATTAGAAAACCCAAGGATCGTTGCAAATACAACATGATTTTGCTTGAAATCACACTGGAGTAGCCAAGAACAAGCAGGTGACGAACCTTAGATTCAAGTCGGCATGTCCTTGGGCCCTTGAAGACCTTAGAGAAGGCAAGCATGGCATGAAAGAAGCCATTGGAGTCTCAAGAGATGATGAGAGGTCACCGGAGATAGCCGGAGATGGGAAGTCGACGACTGAAGACTAGGGTTAGGTTGAGAGTGTTTTGAGAGCCGACAGGATTCTAGGGTGGCGGATATAGAAAACTGATTAGGGTTAGGGGGTCGTTTGGAATTAAAAAGGAAAGAATCAATACAGGTCGTTGATCTCCATGATCTGACAGGCTCTTGGTCGGGTAGGCATGTTTAGGATCTGGGTTAGGTGGTTTAATATGAAATTAGGCTGGGGGTATTGGGTTTAATTGAGGCTAAAATTGAAATATAATCTGGCTAAGTTTTAAATAGCCAATTTAATACTATATAATTTATAATAAATAATAGATTTCTAAAAACTAATTTTGTTTACTAAAATAATTTAAAATAGATATTTAACATTTTAAAAATATAGAAGATCGTTTTGTGCATATAAAACGTAATTGTACACTAATAAGGCTAATATTGCAATTATATGCAAATTAGCTTTAAAAATGTAAAATGCAATTATAAAAATGCACTAAAAATATTTTGAAAATATTTTGGCATAAATATAAAATTTAGATGACTAAATTGCCACAACAATAATTTGAGGAATAATTATTGGAGATTTTATGAGTAAAAGGGGAGGAATTGAATTAATTTAAAATCTTTAAAATTATAGAAACCTTGTGCATGCTTATATATGCTATTTTAAAAGTATTTATGCATATTAAAAATATATATGGAAAAATTGGGTATCAACAGCTACCCCTCTTTACCCAAGAAGAATGAAAGAGTTTTCGGGTAAAGAAATGATGACCAATTTTGACCGGATGACATACTTTGAAAGATAGAGGCCGGACTCCGATCTTCGAGCTGCCTACATATCCCTGGTTTTACAGCAATCATTCCATGTGTAGTTCTGGATTTATTTGCGGAATATGCCGATGAAGTTATTGCAAGAACGGACATGCGATGCCGATGCATCTACGGTGAACGGTTAAAGCTCGGGACAGTTGAAAGAACTGGAGTGAGATCGATTCTGCTAGGATACCGGTTGCTTACTGGTTACCTGCAGATAAAAGATGCTACAATCATGTATTTGCAAAAAATTAACATGATGCAAATTCCCTATGGACCATGAAGGTTGTCTTCGGATGGTTAAAGATAACGTCCTAAGACCATGACGTCCTAGGCCATGAATTATTCAGTGAGGGATTCCTAGGTCATGAAATGATGTTCTCAGGCCAAGAAGATGGTGCCTCCTAACCATGATGCCTTAGAATAATAATATGCAAATTTGAGAGATCCTCAGGCCATGACATAGTGTCTTCCGTATTTGAGGATGATGCCTTTAGACTATGACGCTTTTGGATAGATAGGCGATATTTTAGCCCATGATATGCAGTAATGATGTTATCAATACAAGGCTTATTCTTGCGAAATGGAGGGCAGAGCTTAGCCCGACAGAAGAGCAAATAGATAGTGCTAGAAATAGAGCAAAATTTGTACGAAAAGGGATAGTGCTTAGTCCCATGCAAGTAGGGAGGTAGGGATTAGGCTCAAGCAAGTATAGAGTTAGGGATTAGACTCAAGAAAATATGGAGGCATGGATTAGCCTCATGCAAATAGGGAGGCAGGGATTAGCCTCATTCAGGTAAGGAGTCAAGGATTAGACTCATGCAAGTAGGGAAGCACGGATTAGTCTCATGCAAGTATGGAGACAGGGATTAGCCTCATGTAGGTAGGGAGGCATGCATTAGCCTCATGCAGGTAGGGAGGTGGATTAGCCTCATGCAATTATGGAGTTAGGGATTAGACTCATGAAGGTAAGGAGGCAGGGATTAGCCTCGTGCAGGTAGGGAGCCAGGGATTAGCCTCATGCAAGTAAGGAGGCAGGGATTAGCCTCATGCAAGTATGGAGTCAGAGATTAGACTCATTTAAATAGGGAGGCATGGATAAGCCTCATGCAAATAGGGAGGCACAGATTAGCCTCATATATGTAAGGAGTCAAGGATTAGACTCATACAAGTAGGGAGGCAGGGATTAGCCTCATGCAAGTAGGGAGGCAAGGATTTGCCTCATGCGGGTAGGGAGGTAGGGATTATCCTCATGCATGTATAGAGGCAGGGATTAGCCTCATGCAGGATGGAGGCAGGGATTATCCTCATGCAGATATAGAGGCAAGGATTATCCTCTTTCAAATAAAGAGGCAGGGATTAGCCTCATACAAGTAGGGAGGCAGGGATTAGCCTCACGCGGGTAGGGAGGCAGGGATTAGCCTCATGCGGGTAGGGAGGCAGGGATTAGCCTCATGCATGTATGGAGGCAGGGATTAGCCTCATGTAGGATGGATGTAGGGATTAGCCTCATGCAGATATAGAGTCAAGGATTAGCCTTATGCAAAGAGCACGTAGCAAATAAGAGTAGTATATGTCTTAACTGGAGATATATTCGGTGTCTGATGGCCTGATTGATAGTGATCTTGCTACGTGTATGTTATCGTTATGTTAGATGTTCCTGCGTTCAAAGAAAAATCATAAGTTTTTTTGGGGGGGGGGGGAGGTTGGTTCGTGCCTCTGTCGGCTGGCTTTGCTTTGCTCCGTTATGAAGCATTTCGAGTTCCCATAGGTGACACCTAACTGCTATGGAAATAGAGTTTTTGAAAATATGCAATTTGATAAAAATAGAGTTGTTTCAGAAATATATTGATGCATATAGATGAACTAGCGACTGTAACATATCTCAAGGCATTGCAACTCTCTTATGTTGGAATTTTGAGGTTCCTCCTCAAAATTCTACCCTAGTTTGGTGGGTGATCTTTTGACAGTTTGCGGATAATAGGCCTTGCTGAATCTTCTTTGGAATTTTGAGAATCCTTCTCAAAATTCTTCCCCAGTTTCTTAACTGATTATCGACCGTCTGACACACGTTGGTGCTGGCAGGACTTGCTCCGAAATTTTCAGAGTCCTCCCCAAAATTCTACCCCAGTTTTTGAGCTTGGAGAAAATGGAAATTTTATTATGATATGACCGAACCTATAAGGCTACCTACGTATCCCCTCTTAAACGGGAATCAGGTCAAGCGTAGTTCAATTACATCAGATGAGAAAGTGTAAATAATCTAATAATAGTATTTCTTGACTGCGTCTAAATTGATTGGTTTTGGCCAGATTTCTCCATCCATTTCTATGAGTATGAGTACTCCTCCTGTTAGTACCCTGTAAACCATTTACGGGCCTTGCTAGTTGGGAGAGAATTTTCCTTTTGCTTCATCTTGATGTGGGAAGATCTTCTTTAGCACCAGCTGTACTGGTGCAAATTGTCTTAGTTTGACCCTTTTGTTGAAAGCTTTGGACATTCTATTTTGATAAAGTTGGCCGTGACACACTGCGTTCATCCTCTTTCCATCTATAAGGGCCAATTGTTCGTAGCGACCCCTATCCATTCTGCATCGCTGAGTTTGGCTTCCTGTATGATTCTTAAGGAAGGAATCTCTACCTCGACTGGGATGACAACCTCGGTACCATAAACCATCATGTAAGTAGTTGCCCCGGTTGATGTGCAAACCATAGTGCGGTATCCCAATAAATCAAAAGGTAACTTCTTATGCCATTGTTTGTGGTTCTCTACCATTTTCCTTAGTATCTTCTTGATATTTTTGTTGGCGGCTTCTACAGCTCCATTCATCTGAGATCTATAGGCTGTGGAATTCTTGTGTTTGATTTTGAAATCTTCACACATGGCTTTCATCAGATCATTGTTGAGATTGGCAGTGTTGTCAGTATTAATG
This sequence comes from Nicotiana glauca, assembly GCA_026770625.1. Lineage (NCBI taxonomy): Eukaryota > Viridiplantae > Streptophyta > Magnoliopsida > Solanales > Solanaceae > Nicotiana > Nicotiana glauca. The sequence goes on from MU720900.1 coordinate 62,018, forward strand.
GACTCAGGAACCTCGAATCAGTAGACAATACGATCCTTCACAAAATCTGCGATGACTTTCTTGGTTACAGCTTTGTAAGATGCAGCTTTCACCCATTTTGTAAAATAATCAATGATGACCAGAATGAACCTGTGTCCATTCGAAGCAGTGGGCTTAATTGGACTGATGACATCTATTCCCCAAGCAGCAAATGGCCAGGGTGAGCTTGTTGCATTGAGCGCATTTGGTGGCACTTTTATCATGTCAGTGTGCACTTGACATTGAAAGCATTTGCGGACGTACTGAATGCAATCTATCTCCATGTTCATCCAAAAGTAACGTGCCCTGAGTATCTTCTTAGCCAAGACAAAATTGTTTATGTGTGGGCCACAGGTCCCGACATGCACATCCTCAAGTAGCTTAGAAGCTGTCTTCGCGTCGATACACCTTAGTAAAACCAAATCAGGAGTCCTTTTGTACAAGTTTCCTCCGCTGTGGAAGAAGTGGTTCGACAATCTCCGGAGTGTGTGTTTCTGAGTGTGATTTGCATGCTCTGGGTATTCTCCTTTCGATAAATACTCCTTGATGTCATGGAACCAAGGCTTTCCATCCGTTTCTTCTTCAACGTGAGCACAATATGCCAGTTGAATATGGATCTTTACCGGAATAGGATCAATATAATTCTTATCTGGATGTTGTATCATAGATGATAAGGTGGCCAATGCATCGACAAACTCATTCTGAATTCTGGGCACATGTCGGAATTCTATCTTTGTGACCCTCTTTCTCAATTCCTACACATGGAATAGATATGGAAATATCTTGGAGTTCTTGGTGGCCCACTCACCTTGTACTTGGTGCACAAGCAAATCTGAATCTCCGATCACCAGTAGCTCCTGAATGTTCATGTCGACTGCTATATTGAGTCCTAGTATGCATGCTTCATACTCTGCCATGTTGTTGGTGCAGGGAAATCTAATTTTAGCAGATATCAGATAATGCTGACCCGTTTCTGATACTAAAACGGCTCCAATTCCCACTCTTTTAAAATTTGCAGCTCCATCAAAGAACATCCTCCAACCGTCATATGATTTGATAATATCTTCCCCTACAAGTGACACTTTTTCCTCAGGAAAATATGTCTTCAAAGGTTCGTATGCTTCCCAAGTCCTGATGGCATACACCCCATTTTCTACCAAAAGACATTTGGATATTGTGGGGTCCTCAATTATCCAGCTATGTAAGGAAATGTTTTCCAGCACAAAAATTCCTGACAAATGAACCACACCTTATTATGTCTCAGTCCCAAGTTCAAACATGCAAATAACCTCAAAAATTTTGGACCAATAGGCCTCTGCAATACTACATACAAAATAATCACCAAAATAATTGTTAACCGCATCAAACCTTTTCTAAATGAACTCATCAGCCTATGCTAATCTAGCTTCTTAAAGGGAGGAGGGAATGTGATAATGCTATTATTATCCAAGAAGCGATTAACCAACTTAAAAAAAGGAAAGGGGTGAATGAGCAACTAATAATCAAAATTAATCTAGAAAAAGCTTTTGACAGATTAGAATGGTCTTTTGTCTACAAGGCCATAACCTTCTTTCAGTTCCCACCAAAGATCAATTCCCTAATCATGAACTGCATCTCCACAACCAAGATAATTGTCTTGGTGAATGGTGCACAAATAAATTTCTTTGAGCCCACGAGGGGTATTAGACAAGGGGATCCTGTATCTCCATATTTGTTCATATTATGCATAGAATTGCTGTCTATATACATCAACCACCAAGTTGACCTAACTCTGTGGGAGCCCATTAGAATTGGGACCAAAGGACCTCAATTGTCATACCTTTTTTATGTAGATGACCTAACATTTAGGGCACATTCCAATGAGAAAACCATCAATACCATTCACCACTCTTTAACCACTTTTTGTTCTCTATCTGGCCAATATATAAATAATACAAAATCCAAAATCCTCTTCTCAAGTAACTGCTCAATTTTCATCAAGGATTATAAAATTGACTTATTCAACATTAATCCAACAACTCAATTTTGTAAGTATTTGGGATTCCCCATCCTCAATAACAAACCAAAACCTTCCGACTTCCAATTTGTAATTGATAATATGCGTAACAAACATTCAAATTGGAAAATAAATTTCTTAACTCTTGCGGGCCGCACAATCCTAGCAAAGGATACCCTCAATGCCATTCCAAATCATAATATGCAATACATATCCCTTCTAAAAAAGATCCTACATCAAATTGATAAAATCCAGCATGACTTTATTTGGGGGAACAACTCCTCACAAAAAAAAGATCCACTATATCTCATGGGATGTTGTAACCCTTCCTAAAAAACTAGGAGGACTGGGAATCCCTAAAGCAACCCACAAAAACCAAGCCATACTAGTAGGACTAGCATGGAGATTATTAATTAATCCATCGACAATGTGGGCAAACACCCTTATCCAAAAATATAGTCCTAGATCAAATGCCAAAACCGCTTCTTTCATTTAGCAAAATGTTTTGAGAGGGTGGAACTATTGCCAAAGGAATCGCACAAGATGTTGGCAATGAGAAATCCATCAACTTCTACTTTGGATGCTAGTCTTCCAGCACCATAAATATCCGCTCTTCCATTCAGGGTCGTCTTAACAAAAATGATAGCAACTTGCCCAGGTTTGGAGAATTGACCAGTGGAATTGGTCACAAAACTCCTTTCAACTCCCAAATAATATTAAAAATGATATCTCTTCCATCTCTCTTTCAAAAAACCCGCTGTCTATAGATACCCCCACTTAGTCGCTCAACACAAATGGCACCTTCTCCACCCATTCAGTCTACATACTACTTTATCAACACATCCAAAACGGCACTGACTATGATTGGATTTGGAAGCTCCATATCCTTAACAAGATCAATTTTTTCCTCTGATAATGCTATAAAAATAGACTCCCCACTAAATCTTACCTTCAGCAAATTGGCTTCACTAACGACAATACTTGCCCGGTTTGTAAAGAAGCAGAAGAAACCATCACCCATATATTTCTCCATTGCACAATTGCACATACATTTTAGAACAGTAGGGCGATCGACATTAATGCTTTCCCCAATAACAAACACTGGTTGTTATCAATCAAAGACCTCCTAATACCCGTTATCCACAACTGCATAACTTGGGTGTACGTATTCCCATTTTCAATTTAGCACCTCTGGTTAAATAGAAATAATAACTGCTTCCACAACCTCTTAATTACCAAATGGTTAACATACAAACCATTGAATTTAAACGACTACCTTGTAAATACAAAATCTTCACGCACAAAATTCCTATCCACATCAAATGGTACCCACCACCACCCCAAACATATAAACTAAAGATAGATGATTCTTTCTCGGGTAACCATAAGCCTGGAGGTATTGTGGGCATTATAAGAAATACTCAAGGGGACATGATAGTAGGCTTTACTAAAAGAATGAAAGCTTACAACCCTATGCTCGCAGAGTTACTAGCACTTTATTGTCACGACCTAAATTTTCCACCCTCGGGAGTCGTGATGGCGCCTACCAGTGAAAGCTAGGCAAGACACTTATCTTACTCCTTTAATTTTTAATCCATTAATAGTTATAACTTTTGCATTTATAAAAAAACATAAATTAATCGAGCGAAAGAATAAAAATTTAACAATTTTGCTAATAACAATACGAACAATCTCACGGGCTATCTAAGAAAACTACAAATAAAGTCTAAATAAGAAAGTACATGTCTATCTCGGAAATAGTAAAGAATAGATGAAAACTAGATAGGGAGGAGATGCCAAGGCCTACAGACGCCTGCAAGACTACCTCGGGTCTCCCGATGGACTGAAGGCAGCAACTCCAAGCTAAGGTCAGTATGCTCTAGTACTGAGATCTACACAAAAGAGTACAGAGTGTAGTATCAGCACAACCAACCCCATGTGCTGGTAAGTATTGAGCCTAACCTCGGTGAAGTAGTGACGAGGCTAGGACACAAAAACCAATAACCTATAACTAAACAGTATCTAACAGAATAACAGTAATAAAAGTAATTCAAAAGTAACGAGGGAAGGGTAACATGCTATGGGGAAGAATACCAACATAATGAATCATTGTAATAGTGGAAAAAGAAAATCAAGGTACTTAAACCAAAGCAGCTGGAAGTCAAAATAAACAGGAAATATGTGCACGACATCACCCTTCGTGCTTTTACTTTCAATCCTCACCAATGAAATTAAGTAATGAAATATGCACAACATCACCATTCGTGATTTATCTATCTTCTTCACCATATAAGTATCAGAAATGTGCGCGACATCACCCTGCATGCTTTATCTCTCTTTCCTCACCTAATGTATAAATATGAATGTGAACGGCATCACCCTTCATGATTTATCACTCTTTCCTCACCAAATGCATAAATATAAATGTGCACGGCATCATAAGCAATATCCAAGAGAGGTAGTGTTCGTTTGGTCATATGGAGATTGTAATAGCATAGTGACTAGATTAGTTTTTTCATGTATTTAATAGGCTTATCATGTAATAGTTTTAGTTTTCTTGAGAAAGTTGTTTTCTGATATGGAAAATTGAATAAGTGAGGCTTTAATTCTGTTTTAAGTTATTGGTAGAACTACCATAAATTTGATAATTATAGTGGCACAATGGGCTAAGTTATGAGCCCAATCTTGTAACGACCCGACCGGTCATTTTGAGCCCTAGCATGTTGTTCAGTAGTTTGAGGCTATGAGAAACTTTATTTCAAGTATTACAACTTGTACGCGTGGTCGGAATTGAGTTTCGGGAAGTTCAAAGTTAATTTGGGAAGAGAATTCTAATTTTGGAAGCTTAAAGTTGAAAGAATTAACTAGGATGAGATTTTTGAGTAAACGATCTTGGAATCAGGATCTAAAGGTTCCAGCAGATTTATATGATGATTTCGGACTTGGGCATATGCCCGGTTCAGGTTTTGGATAACCCGAGAGTGTTTTGGCGCATATTGTGGAAGTTAGCATTTTAGAAGAAATTTCATAAGTTTTGCTTGAAGTGAATTTCAGTGTTATCGATGTCCATTTGGAATTTTGAGTCTATGAATAGCTCTATATGGTGATTCTAGAGTTGGGAGCGTGGTCGAAAGTGATTTCGGAGGTTCGTAGGTCATTTTGGAGTCATTTGGCTAAAGATAGAAATTTAAAGGTTTTTGAGAAGTTTGACAGGGAGTGGACTTTTTGATATCGGGGTCGGAATCTAATTCCGGAAGTTGGAGTAGGTCCGTAATGTCGAATATGACTTGCGTGCAGATTTTGAAGTCAATCGGACGTGATTTGATAGGTTAAACATCAAAAATAGAAGTTTGAAATTATAAAGATCATAAATCTAGGATTGGAGGTTAATTCGTGGTTTTAGCGTTGTTCGATATGACTTGAGACCTCGAGCAAGTCTGTAGCATATTTTGGGACTGGTTGGTATGATTGGTTGGGGTCCCGGGGGTCTCGGGTGGATTCCGGGTGAATGGATCAAAATTTGGAATTTTGGGATAGCTGAATGGGTCTGGTTGCTGGCATAACCGCTTCTGCGGAGGGTTCACCGCAGAAGCGGCCCCGTAGAAGCAAGGAATTGAACCGTAGATGCCGTTTTAGGCTGAGTGAAGGGACCGCAGATGCAGGACCGCACCTGCGGTGGAGAAGGCGCAGAAGCGTAAAAGGGTGGCCTGGTAAGGAACATCAGAAGCGGTATTTGAACCGCACCTATGGAACCGCAGAAGCGGTCATAGGACTGTAGGTGCGGAAAGAGCTGGAGGCAGAGGGTTGTTTTGAATTCGGGATTTGGCCACCTATCTTGAGTTAAATATATGGATTTTTGTATGGATTTTAGCATGTAAATTGGTAGAAATTGAGGGTTTGAGGGAAAACCTAGAAAATTAGTATTTTTGGATTTCAACCATGATTTTGGTATGGAATTGAGAGAAAATTATGTATTTGAGTTCGTGAGGCTATGGGTAAACTTATTCTTCGAAAATTTTGAAAATCTGGGCACGTGGGCCCAAGGGCATTTTCGTCAACTTTTTGATCGGGGTTATGAATTGTTATAAATTGTGTTGTAATAAATAATCGAGTATATATTAATGGATTGGTATTATTATTGGCTAGCTTTGGAGCTTTGTTCATCGGTTTGAGTCTTTGAAAGGGCGTGAAATGCCGGTTGTGGATCTTCGGGGCGAGATAAGTCTCCTTTCTAACATTGTAAGAGGGAATTGTCCACATAGGTGAATTAATTGGATATGTGCTCCTATTTTTGGGGTCTACGTACGCACGAGGTGACGAGAGTCCGTGCGTAGCTACTATTATGCTTTTATCCGGGTAGTCTAGGACCAAAAAGCATGTTGTACTTGGATTATTTGTAAACTTATTGACAGCTTGAATTGCTTAAATCACAATGAAGTAGTAAATGGATTTCTAAAGATTAAACTCCATTTTCTTGAATTGTTAAAAGAGAATTGGATTTTCCTTGGTTAATTGTTCCCTAATGAATTCCTGATTGACTGATTGTTGTGTTTATTTATATTTGACCGCGTCGCATGTATGATTCGCGAGCGGGGTAATAGATGCATCTATGGTTCGCGCCGTTCGACCCTCGGTAGTGCACATTTTATTTTCTATTGGAGCGGGCCTTACGCGTCGGCATGATTTGCCATGCTAGTATTGCTTGCCTTGAAACTTATTGAAGTCGATATAGCCTCTTCCCATCTTAAGAATAATTGTATAAATGATAAAAAGGAATTTGGAAATTTCCTATAAAAGGAAGAATTGTTCTTTTGCTTCAACCTATCGAATTATATCATGTTATATAAAAATCCACGATTTAATATATTATTGATATATCATTATTGGACCACTAGTAAGTGTCAAAGTCGACCATCTCGTCTCTACTTCTTCAAGATTAGACGCGATACTCATTGAGTACACGTTGTTTTTGTGCTCATACTACACTTCTGTGCATTTTTTTGCACAGGTATATGTAACTCTAGTGGCCTACTTGGCGTAGCAGCGTGGTTGATATGGAGACTTCGGCGAGCTGCATTTCTCGAGGCGACCCGCAGCCAGCAGAGTTTCTTTCAGTTATCTGTATTTATTTTCTATCCAGTATTGTATTCCTAATGGTTGTTGTATTATATTATTTCTTAGAAATTGCTCATGCACTTGTAACACCGGGTTTTAGGATGGTTATAGGATTGTTCATTATTAAGTTTGTTAAAGACTTCATGGTTATTTCTGTAAAGTTCATTATTTGTCATTTAATGTATAAAGGAAAATGATTTTACCAAATACTAAAATTGGAATTTAATTAAGTGTTTTGGTTGGCTTGTCTGAAAGCGGTGTCCGGCGCCACCACGACCCTTAGTGGATTTTGGGTCATGACAACATGGTATCAGAGCACTAGGTTCCTAGGGTCTCACGTGTCATGATCAAGTCTAGTAGAGTCTTGCGGATTAGTACAGAGACGTATGTATTTATCCTCGAAAGGCTGCAGGACTATTAGGAGTACTTCCCTTCTTGATTCTTTATCATGTGATTTGATCCTTGGAGGCATATGCCTTTAATTCATTCATACTCAATATTATGCGATGCGAACCGCTTGTTATAAATCGAGAGTTAAAGAACCGTATTGGTACTACAAATGTTGTACGGGATGTTTCTCCCGGTATAGCTGATTGAATTATTATCGTCGCTTTGTAAAAGGATATTCTATTATTTCAGCGAGTAGCGGTACTTCTAAGGGCTCTGAGGCTAGGCACAAGTTACCATGATACTTATGAACGATTGTTTCGTAGTGGTGATATGATGGTAGGATGTTTGCCCGCATGTCGGGGCAGTGAATGACTTGAAGGGAAGTTTACTCAGCGCGTGATTCAGAGACTCAATATTTTTACTTTCGGTGAAGGAAAGGCAATCAGACTAAGAATGTGCATATTTGCGATGGTGGAGTAACGAGGCTTGGTATTTGCAAGCATGGAGGAATTCTCATCTATGATGAGGTGTCATTGTCCTTGATAAATGTACTAAGCTCGTCGGTGTTATGACCTTCTACAATTCGGTTTTGGGGAAAGCTATTGGGAGATAGTATCGAAAATACGGCTGTCAGATATTGCAGGGTGCGGTAATTCAGGGATGAATCCGTGTTTCTAATGTCGACGGTATGAGAAGGATGATCTTTCGAAAGGTGTAAAGTTAGCAGTAATTGTGGGTTCAAGTGCCATGAAGATAGATTTTATTTAAGGCAGCAGCTGAGAAATAAAAGATGAGGAAAGACATGTGAGAAGTGTCAGGCGGTGGCTAAAATTTCTAGAAGCCGAGTATAAGAGGCCAAGGGTCGAGTAGTCGATTTAGGGGATGAGTTTTGCTAAAGTGGGAGAGTGGCGGAGTTTCATACGGGCTTTGTAGAGGGATGACCACGTACTTTAAGGAGATTTTAGAGTGATTTGAGTATATTAGTGATTGGTGATAGGGGTCTATGGATTTAATTTGAAGTATGGGCTATTATGCAGCAGGAGATTGGATATAACGGGAAAGAGCTGCTTGAATAAAGAAGGATACAACATAACCTTGAATTGGAAGAATGTTCTCGCATATTTAATTGATGTCCACGAGGGGTGAATGGACTTGTGCAGCTGGAGAGTGAGCTCGGACTCAGGATGGGCTATTGATATCGTAGTGATTGTACCCTGTGCAGCAGCGTTGGAAGATGTCGGGGATTGATTTCTACAGGTGGTTTATTCCTGTGAGCAGGTTAGTGGCTGCGTGGTTGACGAGGCTTCTGCAAAGAATTATATTGGTTATACAGCAAAGGGATCGGTCGTGCGAATGTGGTTGATGATTCAGAGTATAAAAAAGGGGTTTCTACAGTAAGATATCGAGAATTTTGGCGGTTGATTGTGCAAGGTTATGTTAATAGGAGATTAAGAATCCTGGTAAATTCCAGAGTTGTGTAATAGTGGCTTTGAGCTAAGTGGGAGAGTCCCACCGTCTATGATGGGGTTGCATGGTTAACTACTTGCGAGGTTTCTGGTTATTAGCATATTGATGGGCTATTTCAGCTACGAGAAAAGACCATAAGTGGTAATTTGAGCAAAAGAATTATTAAAGGTGGGCTATTGTTGGCCTTATTGGCACATGTTCAGACTTGGGGAAGGATTCAGGATTGTGCTTTATAAAGATGCGGATTCCAAGGGAAGTGATTCTGCCAGGTGCTTCGCCAATGGGGTATTCATGTGCTAGAAGATTTATGGAATTGATTATATTCGGGGCCAAGTTAGAGCGGGTGGCTCTCAATAACGGTCTTAGTAAATTCAACAAATAAAGTGTGATGCATAATAATTTCAAGCCTATAGGTACGGTTAAGAATCGGGCTTGATAGCAGCCTATGAGAAGATGCACAGAATGTTCTATGATGTTTTGGCTTGCGATGTAGCAATTGGGAGGTACAAAATTATTTGTGGGATTTGAGACAGCAGGGTCTCGTGATTTAGGATTATTCGAGATGAGTGTGGATGGAGTGTATTAAGTGTTGAATGGAGTTATCATTATTTCTATGACAATCAAGGATAAATTGGAAGAATAGGGATTGGTTAGCCATAGTCGAAGTGGCATGTTACTGGTAGTGATCAGATCTTTCAGCGCGATTAAGTTATGCAAGTGATTTGTGGCAGTATGTGTGAGGCTTGTCGGCTACCGTAATTGATGTTATTCAGAGGTATTCCACTGTTATGGCCTGTTTTGTATAGGCGGACCCCAGAAGGGTTATGGTGGGGTAGACCACTACTTAGATATTTGCATATTTCCACGGCTGTGAGAATTCACCTGTATGTTGCTATGGTTCTCCTGAAGCTAGTTAAGTGAAAATCTTTTATATGATGAAGTGTTAGCCAAATAGTGGTTCTGAAGCTATAATGGAAAGCGTGTTCTATCGTATGTTGGCATGTTAGGTGCAGTGAGTGGTATGGGATTGAAGTGGAGATCAAGGTAACAGTTCGGTGTTGACAGGGATGTCGCGAGCTCAGATAAGCTAAAAAGGAGTTTCGATGTTTAAGGTAGGTTGGTATTGTCTTCAGCGTCACCTAAGAACGGTGTTTTGTAAAAAGGGTGTTGCATCCTGGTTAATGATTCTTGATCACTTTTCAGTGTTAATGCGACCAGTGGTTTAGAGGTACGACCCAATTACTTGTTATGGTAGGTTGTGGGTGTGTATCCCACAGGAAGATTGTATAAGTGTGGAAGGTAGTCACTTGATTGATTAAAGACTTAAACCAAGTATGAAGGTTGTGATAATATCGTTGATTTGAGAATATATGCTTGGAGGGCACTCAATCTATTGAGTTGTGGATTGTGGAGGATTTCGCCGGTTATGATGGTTATTCTTATGCATTATGAAAGAAAGGAGAGTTATTATGGACCTTGGAAAGTTTATTAGCCTAGTCAGTGCGACCAAAATTAGCTTGAGGTTTGTGGATGTATTCAAATGTGAATATGGGCTCTATATCAGGCCAAACGTGTTCATTTCAATAACACGTTCCTTATGGAGGAGTAGTCAGGGTGTTATTTCGGCGTCAACAGTGTATTGCGCCGTATGAGTTGTGAGATGGCTTGGTGAATTTTTTTGATGTTTTAAGGTTCCGTGTAGAGATGAGGTTATATGGGCAGGATGGCTCTCGAGATTCAGATCGTATATTGCACCTCAATTATGCTTGAGTTTTGTAGCTTATAATGTTATATGTCCCCTCAGGGATGGTATTATGCACTCAGCGTGCTTGTGACCGAAATTTAGTATTTTATTATAATGAACAATTTAGCTCGATGTGCATCTCCTTAGGTGAGTGTTACGTGTGGATCGGGTGGCACACTGTCATGGTTATGCTATTTGGATAGGATTACGTGCCGCAACAATGTGATGTTGAGTATAGTTTCCTATATGATATTTTTGTATACCTTGCTTCCTATTTTCTAAGTAAAGTCTGTATTAGTGCGTGAGTTAGGTAGTTTCTTCCAGAGTTCGCTTTCCTTTTGTATCGCGTTCGAATTGGTAGCCTATTGGCACAATGTGGCATCATATGAGACTTTTGATTATGTCTGGGGTGACTTATTTCCTGAGCAGTTCGTACTAAGTGAGATGAGATCATTGGATTTAGGATTAGTGCAATCTGACTATATGGAGTACATTAAGGAGCTAAGACCATTATTTGGTTCAGAATGAGGTGATGGTTCTTGTTGGGAGTATAGACCCAAGGATTTGTTGATTTGGCAGTCTGTTATGAATTTCTACACATCTCTTCCGTCATGGCGATATTGTAAGAATTAGAGCAAGACCTATGTAGGTCATGAGGCGCAATGGGAGCATCAAATTTGTGGAATTTTGATTAAATTGATAAGAGAATGTTATTGTGGTCCTATGAGTAAAATGGTGCGAGGGGTAAATTCATCTAAGGTATGCAGTCGTCTTTTGGTGCTGCCTATAGATGTTGATATAGTGAGCGTATGTTGGAAACAAGCCTAACATAGAGTTTCGAATGTTGGAATTGGACTCTAAGGCTTATTTGCTTGAATAAAAGGAAATATCTTTAGAATTGATCGAGCTAATGTGCTCAACTGAGTTGTGGTAGCACGGGAAGGTGCATAAGGTGTTAACCAGTGATTTCAGACTACTTCAGTGTAGTTCTCAGCACGTTCGAGGATGAACATATGTTTAAGTGGGAGAGAATGTAACGACCCGATCGGTCATTTTGAGCCCTAGTGCATCGTTTAGCAGTCTGAGGCCATGAGCAGCTTCATTTCAGGTATTACTACTTGTACGCATGGTCGGAATTGAGTTTCGGGAAGTCCGAAGTTGATTTGGGAAGAGAATTCTCATTTCGGAAGCTTAAAGTTGAAAGAATTAACTAGGACGGGATTTTTGAGTAAACCACCTCAGAATCGAGATTTGAAGGTTCCAACAGGCTCGTATGATGATTTTAGACTTGGGCGTATGCCCGGTTCGAGTTTTGGATAACCCGGGAGTTAGCATTTTATAACTTCCACAATAGGTTTTAGAATAAATTTTATAAGTTTGGATTGAAGTGCATTTCAGTATTATCGATGTCCGTTTGGGATACCGAGTCTGTGAATAGCTACATATGGTGATTCAGGAGTTGGGAGTAATTTGGCTAAAGATAGAAATTTGAAGGTTTTAGATAAGTTTGATCGGAAGTGGACTTTTTTATATCGGGGTCAGAATCCGATTCCGGAAGTTGGAGTAGGTCTGTAATGTCGAATATGACTTGCGTGCAAATTCAGAAGTCAATTGGACGTGATTTGATAGGTTTAAAAGTCAAAAATAAAAGTTTGAAATTCTAAAGTTCAAAAAGCTTGGATTGGAGGTCAATTCGTGGTTTTAACGTTGTCCGATAAGATTTGAGGCCTCGAGCAAGTCCGTAGCATGTTTTGGGACTGGTTGGTATGATTGGTTGGGGTCCCGGGGGCCTCGGGTGGATTCTGGGTGATTAATGAATCGAAATTTGGAATTTTGTGATAGTTAAAGGGGTCTGGTTGCTGATATAACTGCTTCTGCGGAGGGTTCACCGCAGAAGCGGCACTGCAGAAGCGAGGAATTGAACCGCAAATGCAGTTTTGGGCTATCAATGAAGGGATCGTAGATGCGGTCATTTTTCCGCAGATGCGAGACTGCACCTGCGGTGGAGAAGGCGCAGAAGCGGAAAAGGGTGGCCTGGTGAAGAACCGCAGAAGCGGTATTTGAATCGCACATGCGGAACCGCAGAAGCGGTCATAGGACCGCATGTGCGGAGAGAGTTGGAGGCAGAGGGTTGTTTTAAATTCGAGATTTGGCCATTTTTCTCTCATTTTCTCTTGGTATGGGTGATTTTTGGAAATCTTCAACTGGGGTTTTTCATCATCAACGACAAGTTAAGCTAACCCCACCTATCTTAAGTTAAATATATGGATTTTTGTATGGATTTTAGCATGTAAATTGGTAGAAATTAAGGGTTAGAGGGAAAACCTAGAAAATTAGTATTCTTGGATTTCGACAATGATTTTGAGTATGGAATTAAGAGAAAATTATATATTTGAGTTCATGAGGCTATGTGTAAACTTATTCTTCAAAAATTTTGGAAATCCGGGCACGTGGGCCCGAGGGCATTTTCGTCAACTTTTCGATCGGGGTTAGGAATTATTATAAATTGGGTAGTAATAAATAATCGAGTATATATTAATGGATTGGAATCATTATTGGCTAGCTTTGGAGCTTTTTCATTAGTTAGAGTCTTTGAAAGGGCGTGAAATGCTGGTTGTGGATCTTCGGGGCGAGGTGAGTCTCCTTTCTAACCTTGTAAGAGGGAATTGTCCCCATAGGTGAATTAATTGGATATGTGCTCCTATTTGTGGGGGCTACGTACGTACGAGGTGATGAGAGTCCGTGCGTAGCTACTATTATGCTATTGTCCGAGTAACCTAGGACCAAAAAGCATGTTGTACTTGGATTATTTATAAACTTATTGACGGCTTGAATTGCTTAAATCACAACGAAGTAGTAAATGAATTCCTAAAAAGATTAAACTTTATTGTCTTGAATTGTTAAAAGAGAATTGGATTTTCCTTGGATAATAGTTCCCTAATGAATTTTGATTGACTGATTGTTGTGTTTATTTATGTTTTGACCGCGTCGTATGTATGATTCACGAGCAGGGTAATAGATGCATCTATGGTTCGCGCCGTTCGACCGTTGGCAGCGCACAGTTTATTTTCTATTGGAGCGGGTCGTACGCCCCGGCATGATTTGTGCATGCTTGTTTTTCTTGCCTTGAAACTTATTGAAGTCGATATAGCCTCTTCCCGGCTTGAGAATAATTGTATAAATGATGAAAAGGAATTTGGAAATTTCCTATAAAAGGAAGAATTGTTCATTTGCTTCAACCTGTCGAATTAAATCATGTTTATAAAAATCCACGATTTAACATATTATTGATATATTATTATTGGACCATTAGTAAGTGTCGAAGTCGACTATCTCGTCTCTACTTCTTCGAGATTAGACGGGATACTGATTGAGTACACGTTGTTTTCATACTCATACTACACTTTTGTGCATTTTTGTTTCACATGTATATGTAACTCTATTGGCGCACTGGGCATATCAGCGTGGTTGATACGGAGACTTAGGCGAGCTGCATTTGTCAAGGCGACCCACAACTAGCAGAGTCTCTTTCAGTTATCTGTATTTATTTTTTGTCCAGTATTGTATTCTGGATGGTTGTTGTATTATATTATTTCTTAGAAATTGCTCATGAACTTGTGACACCGGGTTCTAGGATGGTTATAGGATTGTTCAATATTAAGTTTGTCAAAGACTTCATGGTTATTTCTGTAAAGTTCATTATTTGTCATTTAATGTATAAAGGAAAATGATTTCACCAAATACTAAAATTGAAATTTAATTGTCTTGGTTGGCTTGCCTGACAACAGTGTCCGGCGCCACTACGACCCTTAGTGGATTTTGGGTCGTGACAAATCCGTAAGGGTAGTGTTATTTTCGTTTGGTGTATGGCTGAATTTAAAGCCCAAATGAATTTTATCAATGAAATAAATTTGACCCAAACCACTGGGCCTGGGTTCTGAGCCCAAATCCAGATGTTTTCCCTTTTTCTATAAATCATGTTTTAAGTGTATGCTTCCCTTGTTTTTTGCAAATCATGTGTTTAACTTTTCAAATTGGATGGAAATTTAATTTCTAAGTTCTGATTTTGTTTTAATTAATCAGTAAACTAAGATTTAGTTGCTATAAATATGCAAACACTGCTAATATTAAAGGTGGATAGGCCCAGTTGCAAAAATAGGGACGCCAACATTAAGCCCAATACGGGCTGTTTCAGTTGGTCTCCATGAAAACATTTACGAGTCTTGTCCTCTGGAGAACAAGTTCCAGCCTAAAAATAGGCTTAATGCTGCCGATTTCCCTTAGCTAAGCCACTAATGGGCCATCGTTGGCCCAATACCTCCAAGAGACATAATTTTGAGCCCAGCCTTCCATTTTTCTAGGTTAAAAGATTTCCTAGTTTGGACTTCAAGTAATATATTTAGTTTTAATTAAAAAATGCAAACTGCCTTTTTATTAAAATAAGTGAGGTGTGCCATGCCAAATAAGACCCTCTCAACTCATGTCCCTCATAAAACTAGTTAACTCTTATAGAAAATTTTGAGGTGTGCCATCAATTAAATTATCCATGGCCCTCACAAATGTTGTTTCTAAATTCAAACCTTGGCAGTTGCTTTAGGCGGCTTTTTTTTAAATAACTCATCATAGCTACGAGTACGGTTCCCTTAACGTAGTCTTGATTTTTAAACTCCGGGTGTAACGACCTGACCGGTCGTTTTAAGCCCTAGCACATCGTTCAGCAGTCTGAGGCCATGAGCAGCTTCAATTCAGGTATTACGACTTGTGCGCGCGGTCGAAATTGAGTTTTGGGAAGTTCGAAGTTGATTTGGGAAAAGAATTCTCATTTTGGAAGCTTAAAGTTGAAAGAATTAACTAGGATGGGACTTTTGAGTAAACGACCTCAGAATCAGGATCTGAAGGTTCCAACAGGTTTGTATAATGATTTCGGACTTGGGCGTATGCCCGGTTCGGGTTATGGATAACCCGAGAGCGTTTTGGCGCCTACTGTGGAAGTTAGCATTTTAGAAGAAATTTCATAAGTTCGGGTTGAAGTGCATTTCAGTGATATCGATGTCCGTTTGGTATTTCGAGTATGGGAATAGCTTCGTATGGTGATTCTGGAGTTGGGAGTGCTATCGAAAGTGAATTCGGAGGTTCGTAGGTCATTTTGGAACCATTTGGCTAAAGATAGAATTCAGAGGATTTTGAGAGGTTTGACTGGAAGTTGACTTTTTGATATCAGGGTCGGAATCCGATTCCGAAAGCAGGAGTAGGTCCGCAATGTCAAATATGACTTGTGTGCAAAATTCGAGGTCAATCGGACGTGATTTGATATGTTAAAGCATCTAAAGTAGAAGTTGGAGATTCTAAAGTTGATAAAGCTTGGATTGGAGGTTGATTCATGATTTAAGCATTATTTGATGTGATTTGAGGCCTCGAGAAAGTCCGTAGCATGTTTTGGGATTGGTTAGTAGGTTTGGTTGAGGTCCCGGAGGCCTCGGGTGGATTCCGGGTAGTTAATGGATCAAAACTGGAAATTTTAGAAGGCTGAGACTTGCTGGTTGCTGTCATAACCGCATCTGCGATTTTGGATCGAAGATGCGGTACCGTAGATGTGACAATTCAACTACAAAAGCAGTTTTGTTCTAGAAGAGGAAGGACCGTAGATGCGGTCATATTTCCGTAGATGCGGAAACGCACCTGCAGTAGAGGCATCGCAGAAGCAGATTTTGCCAGGGGCTCGTGGACCGCAGATGCGGTCAAGGTTCCGCAGAAGCGGGACTGCATCTGTGGGAAGGTAAGCGCAGAAGCAAAAATGGGCAGCCTAGTGGAAGCCACAGAAGCGGCTGATGGTCCACAAAAGCGGGACCGCAAAATCAAAATTTCTTCCGCAGAAGCAAAAGTAGCTGGAGGCAGAGGGGTTGTTTTAAACTCGGAATTTGGCCATTTTCTCTCATATTTTCATGGCTTGGGCAAATATTTGGGGAGCTTCAAGAGGGGATTTTCATCATCAACGTTAAGGTAAGTTATCCCCACCTATTTTGAGTTAAATATATCAACTATGTATGGATTTGAGCATTTAAATTAGTATAAATTTGAGGTTTTAGTGGAAAACCTAGAAATTTGTAATCTTGGAATTTAGCCACGATTTTGGGTATGGAATTGAGATTAGATTATATATTTGAGTTCGTGAGGTTATGGGTAAACTTATTCTTTGAAAATTTTGGGAATCCGGGCACGTGGGCCCGAGGGCATTTTTGTTAACTCTTCGATCGGGCTAAGGAATTTCTACAAATTGGATAATAATAAGAAGTTTAGTATATATTAATGGATTTACATAATTATTGGCTAGTTTTGGAGCGTTGTGCATCAATTCGAGTCTTCGGAAGGGTGTGGAATGCCGGTTATGGATCGTCAGAGCGAGGTGAGTCTCCTTTCTAGCCTTGTAAGAGAGAATTGTCCCCATAGGTGAAATAATTGATTGTGTGCTCCTATTTGTGAGGGCTACATACACACAAGGTGAAGAGAGTCCGTGCGTAGCTACTATTATGCTATTATCCGGGTAGTTAGGACCAAAAAGCATGCCATACTTGGATTTAATTGTAAACTTACCGACATTTGAATGGCTTAAATCACATCAAATTAGCAAACGAATTTCTAAACAAATAAAATCTCATTTTTTTGTTAAATGGTTAAAAGAGGATTTGTTTTCATTGGATAATTACTCCGTGTGGACTTATTGATTTACTGTCCGTGTGTTATATTTTGGAACGGGCCGAATGCCTCGGCAGATTAAATAGTTGCATCTACAGGCGCGCCGTCGACCCTCGGCAAGTGCACAGTTTACATTTCTGTTGGAGCGGGCCGTCGACCTCAACATGATTTGAGCATGATATATATTGTTGCCTGAGGATTTTAAATGTTGATATTGCCTTTCATGGCTTGATATATATTGATAAGATAATGAAAAGTAAACCTTGAAAATCCCTTATTGTTTGTTAAAGGTGTTTACCTGTTTTTTTGTCTTCGTGAGTTAGAACTACTATATAAATCCATGATTACCTCACATTTTTAGTATATTGGTAATTGACCTTTAGCAAGTGTCGAAGTTGACCATCTCATCTCTACTTCTTCGAGATTAGGCGGGATACTCATTGAGTACACGTTGTTGACGTACTCATACTACACTTCTGTGCATTTTTGTTGCACAGGTATATGTAACTCTAGCGGTCTACTGGGCATAGCAGCATGGATGATTCTGTGACTAGGTGAGCTGTATTATTCGAGACGGCCGCAGCTAGAGCAGTCCCTTCCAATATACTATATTTACTTCTTGTCCCTGTATTCCGGACGGAGGCTGTATTTTATTTCCTTGTCAGTAGATGCTCATACACTTGTGACACCGGGTTCTGGGATGGTTTGAAGTATTTTATATTAACTACTTACCATTTAAATTTGATTTGAGACTATTATCTTTTAAAAATTACTAAATTTGAAGGAAATTCCCAGATTTTAGAAAGTATTAAAACGAGGTTTGGATAAAGTAATTTGGTTGGCTTGCCTGATAGCTGTGTCCAGCGCTATCATGACCCTTAGTGGATTTTGGGTCGTGACAACATAGTATCAGAGCTCTAGGTTCCTAGGGTCTCACGAGTCATGAGAAAGTCTAGTAGAGTCTCGCGGATCGGTACGGAGACGTCTGTACTTATCCTCGGGAGGCTGAAGGACTGTTAGGAGTACGTCCCTTCTTGATTCCTTATTGTGCGATTTGATTCATGTGAGGCTTATGCGTTTGTTTCTTTCCTACTCAATCTTATACGACGTGAAGCGCTTGTTATAAATCGAGAATTAAAGAATTGTAATGGCACTACGAATGTGGTGCGGGATGTTTCTCCCAGTATAGTTGATTGGACTATTATCGTCGCCTTGTTGAAGGTTATTTTATTATTTCAAGCTTAGTAGAGGTACTTCTGAGAGCTTTGAGGTTAGGCACAAGATGCCATGATTCTTATGAACAATCGTTCGGCAGTAGTGTTATAATGGTAGGATGTTTACCTACGTATCGGGGCAGTTAATGACTTGAAGGGAGGTTTACTCAGTGCATGATCTAGATATTCGGTCATTTATTCACGGCAGTGGAAAGGCAATCGGGCAGAGAATGTTCAGGTTTGGGTTGATTAGGTATCGAGACTCGGTATTTGCTAGTGTGACGGAGCATTCTTCTACAATGCGGTGTTGTTATCCCTATTGAAGCTCGAGAAAGATGATCTCTGGCAAAATTTAAAGTTAGTAGTGATTTGTGGATTCAAGTGCTACGAAGATAGGTTTTTATTAAGGCAACAACTGAGTAGCAAAAGATGAGGAAATATATGTGGAAACTGTCAGGGAGTGGCTAAAATTTCTAGAATGCCAAGGCGGAGTTGCATATGGGATTTGCAGTGGGATGACCATGTGGCTTAAGGGGAGTTTGGAGTGATGGAGAATGTTAGTGATTGATGATTGGGTTCTACGGATTTAATTTGAAGTATGGGCTATTATGCGGCACGGGATTTGATATAACGAAAATGAGTTGCCTAAAAGAAAGAAGGATGCAGCATAACTTTGAATTGGAAAGTTGTTGCTGCACATTTAAATGATGTCCACGAGGGGTAAATGGACCTGTGCAGCTGGAGAGTGAGCTCAGACTCAGGATGTGTTATTGATGTCGTAATGATTGTACCACGTGCAACAGTGTTGGAAGATGCCGGGGAAAGCTTTTATAGGTGGGTTGCCCAAGTGAGAAGATTAACGACCGTGTGGTTGGCGAGGCTCCTCTAAATAATTCTATCTGTTATATATCAAAGAGATCAGTTGTGCAAATGTGTTTGATGAGCCAGAATATAAGAAGGGGGTTTCCTACAAGGATTGCGAGAGCTTTGGCGGTTGATTGCGCAAGTTTATGCCAATAAGATATAAATAGGATGGGTGAGTTCCATGTTTGTGAAATAATGGCTTCATGCTAAGTGGGAGAGTCCAACCGCTTGTGATTGGGTTTCATGGTTAACTACTTGCGAGATTTTTGGCTATTAACAAATCGATGGGCTATTTCAGCTATGGGAAAGGGCCATAAGTGGTAATTTAAGCAAAGGAAGTATTAAAGGTGGGCTATCGTTGTCCTTATTGGCCCATGTTCAGACTTGGAGAAAGATTTAGGATTTTGTTTTGTATAGATGCGGGTTCCAAGGGAAGTGATTCGGCAGGTTCTTCGCCAAGGGGGTATTCATGTGATGGAAGACTCATGGAGTTGATTTTATTCGGGGCCAAGTCAGAGCGGGTGGCTCTCAACAACGTTCATGGTTAATTCACAAGATGAGGTGTGATGCCTAATGATTTTGGGCGTATGGTTACGGGTAAGAATCAAGCTTGTTAGCAGCTTACGAGAAGAGGCACAAAATGTTATGTGATGTTTTTGTCACGCCCCAAAATCCAAGGAGCGCGACTGGCGTTCAAACGAGTAAACCCGACTGAGCAAGCCTGTTATGTTTCATTCTACCCAAACTAGTTCATAAATAAAGAGGGGATATTATCCCAATTAATAAACGCAAAGAAATCTGTCGTTAGCAACCCTTATTTCAATCTTGCTAATTGCTTCATTTAGTTTTCAAAATATTACTAGTTTACAAATTTAATGAAAAACATGCTTATCAAGTACCAAAAGTTCTAGCCCGGACTCCCAACATCAGCCACCACCTACAATAGTTTACGGAGCCTCTAAACACAAGATAAGAGCAACAGAGAAATGCCGGTAACAAGGCTCCAACTATACCTCAAAATGTATTCCGAAAATGAACAAAAGATACATAACATGACCCCGGGATAGAGTGAGGCTCACCAACACAGCTGAATAAAAGTCGAGGAGGTGCTACTATCGGTGGACTGGAGTACCTGCTATAGAACAACCTACAATCATATCAAGAATGTAGCGCCCCCGGCAAAATGGACGTTAGTGCCGTCGAATAGCACTAGTATGTAAGGCTAAAAGTCCTATTTTAGATTAGAATATCCATACAAGCAAAGAATCCACAAACAGTAAGTCAAGATCAACAATATTCTAACACCCAATTTTGAAACATGTTAGTCCTCTACTTTATGAAAATAATATATATAATTTTTGTTTAGTTGGGAGACCTCTAGCACCGATATAAGTTTTACCACCGTCTTTGTTAGCACGGAGTCCGATCACGACCCGATCAGCTAAGTCATCCCTTTTAGAGACATATACCACATCACAAATTTCCAGTTTTTAATTTCCCAGGTATCGAATTTCTAGATTTGTTGATTTCCAGCACTATACCACCATGTGTGCGGCATGGAGTCCGATCACGGCCCGATCGGCTAAGCTGCCTTCCCAAATATGCCATGTGGGTTGGTGTTACCAAATTACAATGTTGCCAAGATCATCCCAGTTAAGGGGAATAAGCTCGATTCATCCCTACACCGGCACATGTAGTTTCAGGAATGAGTCTTATGACCCACCCTTCCTCGATGTTGCTAAAGAAACTCCCGAAAACATATTTGATTCAATTTAGTATTGCACACAATTGTAGTATAAATACGAGTATACAAATATATCATAAACGCAACCATGTTTACATCAATATCCTTCACCATTTATAGATTCCAATTAGTATTTCCAGTCACCAACAACAGTATTTCCTTGGCTCATTTGGCCATTCAAAGATTCTTTATTCCTGGCACGGTGGCCGTATTCGCTTTCTCACATTTTTATCCCTTTGTTTCCAAAGATCACCAACCAATATCAATGTACCAAATATTTCGGAAGTTATGTATTTTTAAATTCAACAGAGATAGAATCATCAAGCATGAGGGACTCTTCTCAAAGAGGAATATACCAACCAACAATTATATTACACATTGAGCGTATCTATAAGTCAAAGCATTATATAAAGCAGCCACTTATGGGCATAGTTCGGGTACAAGACCTTTAGGCCATTCTACTTTTGGAAGTTATTTCATAAGATTTGAGACTTATTTTATATTTGTTTCACACTTCCTTATTCGATTCATTTCCATATGTCATTACATCTCATCAACAAGTA
>MU720900.1:85576-112110 GCA_026770625.1 Nicotiana glauca
GAAATATTGATGAAGAACCCCTTCTCCCTCTAGGACCCCTTATCTCTCTCTAAATGTATCAGAAAATAAGCCTAAAACGAAGGGTAGGGTGTAATATATCGACATGGGGTCGGGTTATAAAATTAGAAAATTGGAGCCCGGAGTCAAGTATGCGATCGCATTTGCGATCGTAGAGTAAACATGCGGTCCGCATAATGGACCGCAGAATGCTCCCCAAAAACTAAACATTCTGACTCAGTCTGCAGTAAGAATGCGGTCCGCATTCATGTTTTGCGGTCGCAAAGTGCACCGCAGAACTGACCCTCGCAAAAGTCAAAGGAAAATATGCGATGACTATGTGGTCCACATTTTGATTATGCGACCGCATTTCGACCGCATTACTGACTTCAATTTTAACCAACATTCTGCCTCACTCTGCGGCAGATATGCGGTCCGCATTTCGATCATGCGACCGCATTCTAGACCGCATTTCTTGCATTTTTTTCTAGAAGCTTATTCTTGACTTTTTGATGCATTATTCAATCCAAAAAGCATGTTCCTAACTTGGCACCATGGGATCCGGGTTTTCGAGTAGGGATTTCACGGGGCCTTACATCCTCCCCCACTTAAGATCATTCGTCCTCGAATGAGGATCAATGTTCACTTATTAACAGTCTTAGTGCAATCTTCTCCTCTTCACAACCTGAAACTGGTTGACAGTCCCCAAATTTAGCTAACTCCCTAGACTTCCGAAAATTTTGCCAGAGTTTCCTTTGTATCTAGGCCTTACCCACCTATCATAGAGCCCCAGAAACATACCATAACAGCATAAACGTATTCATAAGCATAGTATAACTGGCACAATATCAACCACGGCCATATAGGCAACCTTATTACCAAAAAGAGGACGGTTTTACATAAGTCCAACCAAAAAATACGGTTTCGAGGGAGTTAAATGCATAAAAGTTATTACATGATTATTCAAACAAGTGTGGATACTTCTTCTTCATTTCATCCTCGGCTTCCCAAGTATCTTGCTCAACGTGCTCGTTCTGCCATAATGCTTTCACGGGTGCAATTTCCTTATTTCTGAATTTTCGAACTTGCCTATCAAGAATGGCAACTGGGACCCCTTCATATGATAGCTCTTCATTTACCTCAATAGTCTCAACTAGCATAAAGGAGGACGGATCCCCTACTACCTTCCTTAACATAGACACATGGAAGACTTGGTGTATCGCACCCAACATAACATATTTCTTTTTATACCTTACCTCAAGTCTCTAAATTTTGACTAACTCCTGAATTTTTTAGAAATTTCGGCAGAGTCTCTTTTGTAACTAGACCTATCCACCTATCAGAGAACCACCAACACCATCCTAAAAACACATCCACAACCAGACAAATTACCATAATGCATGCATCAATAATAAGAACCTCAGTATTATAAGCACCACGCTATCACGATGATACCTAGACATGGATTGCACATTTTTAAATCACAACACCTATAAGGTTCCTTTCAAATCAAAACAAATTGTTATACGATCAAGCAAAAATATTTTCTTTCCACGATACTTTTGGCCTTCAAGGTGGCCTTATCGACTTACAAGCTTTTCCACAACATACTTGCGAAAACAATCCCAACCTCCAAACTCATATAACAAGAATGACGGCTAGATACCTCACATAAGCTAACTACCTATTAACTTCACCTTCAATAATTTCCATCGGAATGATATACTGAAGGTTCCCAATCACCTCTTTAGACACATATACATGGAACACCAGAATCATGGAGGGCAACGATACGACACGGGGACATCATACTCATAACTTGACCCATCTCTTTTAAGGCTTCTTAAATTCTAAAATGTACTACATCTACTTCACCCTTAGGAACAACTCGCATTGCATCTTCTAACGAGAAACCTTGAGAATAGCTTGCGAACTTTCTTTAACTCTAGATCCTTATGCCGGACACCCGAGTTTTAAAATTTTGCGACTTTTGACACTTATTCTGAGAGCGCTAGAATGAATACAACCATAGAGTTCCTACCCAATTCGGTTAACCGCAGGATGACGCTACCCCTGACATGCTTGAGGCCATATGGTATAAGACTTACTACGGATTATGATGACACGATTAATCGTTGCGATAAAATCATTGGTTGGAACAATAAGGCATGATGTTTAGACAGCATATCGGCAATAGAAATTATTTACGGAGGAATATCCAGGTACGTACCACCGATTGACTCCTGGAGTGTGGGGAAGATCGAATTATCAAGAGTGGGAATACTCTGACACCTTGAATGAGATAGGGGTTTCAAGGTATAATGTCGAATTACACTCCTAATATTGATTGATACAAGGAACCTGTGCCATAAGTCCATGATAATGAAATAGAAGTTAAGCACTTGTGAGGTTAGTATACTCTGAACCGCTCAACCCTTCTTGATAGTTTATCCTATACGAGAAATGATGAAGATATGACAACTTGCCTTTCAAATTAATATGCTACGCGCCAAATCTGAAACACCAAATACGAACCCTTCACGATTGAGTCCACATTGCCAGGACTATTAAAAATATGGAGGGGGTTTCAGGTACTGGCTAGAGAGGGAATAAACTCTTTTCTTATGAGATGAAGATTGACATGGTCCTGTTATCATAATTCTACAGCTGCGATACCTGGCCACTTTACGACAACTTCAATACTAGGAATACAATGAGTTACTTATTGCAGAACAATTTAAATGAGAACGAAAGTCATACTACAATGGGAAAAGAAAAGGCCTTCTTGTATGGGGGTTTGTGAAGATCTCAAATTTCTGAGAAGCTTATATAGATAACCGCCTCGCTTCAACTGATATGCACATCTATAATAGGAGCCGAGATAGGATCTCATGTCACTAGATAGGGAAAAACCTTATGACAATATTAACGAAGGAGCATATTGGTTATTTGAATCATAGAAGTCATCTACACTAGGGAGGAAAGAGTGACTCAAGAAGGATCACAATACCGGGCTGCTTTACATAGAATTTTGTACCACATAGGCAAATTGTATGACAGATTATGCATAAGCACAAGTGAATACATGTTATATTTTTGAGTAAAATGACTTGTAAGAAATTCAAAAGATATGGTTCCTTAGTGAGAGTCTAGGAAAGCAAGTAGAATTAGTTACCCTCGGATTCTGACTCCATTCAGGAAATCATTGTAAGAATCAATTCCACAAGAGGTTGCAAGTAAGATAATTGTAGTGAAGAGGCTTCACGAGTAATACATCTCGCTCAAAGGGTAGATACACAGAACATGCTATAAGGTCGTCCTGACTCTATCCCAAATTCCACAGTAACACCAGGATTGACGTATGACATATCAAAATAGGCAATAAGAGCGTATACACCACGAGATTGAAAAGTCAATATACCTGTAGCCACAACCGGAAAAGACTTCGACTTCTGATGCTTCCTCATAGAATGCGCTCCTTATGGAGGAGTGGTCAAGGTGTTATTTTGTTGCCAGATATTCATGTAGTGATGCATTGCACCGTGTGAGTTGTGGGACGGCTTGAGAAATTGGTTATGTATTGAGGATTTGCGTAGAAATGATGTTATATGAGCCAGTGGCTCTTGAGATTCAGATTGTATGTCACACCACAATTGTGCTTGAGTTTTGTAGCTTAAAGCGCTATCTGTCCCCTCAGGGGTGGTATTATGCACTTAGTGTGCTTGTGACTGAAATTCGATATTTTATCGTAATGAGCCAATTTAGCTCGATTTGCAATCTCCTTATGTGGGATCTATGTGTGGATCGGTGGCATGCTGCCATGGGTATGTTATTTGGATCGGGTTACGCGCCGTAACCGTGTGATGTTGGGTATAGTTTTCTATATGCTATTTTTTGTATGCCTTGCTTCCTATTTTCTAAGGAAAGTCCATATTAGTGCGCGAGTTAGCTAATTCCTTCCAAAGTTTGTTTTCCTTTATATCTCGTTCGAATTGGTGGCCTATTGGCACATTGTGGCGTTATATAAGACTTTTGGTAATGTCAGGGTGGCTTATTTCCTGAACAGTTCGTACTGGGTGAGACTAGATCATGGGATTCGGGATAAGTGCAATCTGAATGTACGAAATATGTTAAGGAGCAAAGATCATTATTTAGTTCAGAATGTGGTAAGGTTTCTTGTTAGAAGTATAGACTCAATGATTGGTTGACTCGGCAGTTGATTATGAGTTTCTGCACATCTCTTCCATTGTGGCGGCATTGTAAGGGTTAGAGTAAGACCTGTGTATGTCATAGGGTGCAATGGGAGCATCAAATTAGTAGGATTTTGACTAAGTTGATCAGAAAAAGGTTATTATGGTCCGGTGAGTAAGTGATGCTAGGGTGAACTCAGCAAAGTTATGCAGCCATGTTTGGGTACAGCATGTAGTGGTTAATATGGTGATCTTATGTTGGAAACAGGTCGGACATGGGATTTCAGATGTTGGAATTTGGCTCTGACCGTGTCTGCTTGAATAAAAGGGAATGTCTACAAAATTGATCAAGCTAATATGCTCAACTGAGTTGTGGTAGCACGGGAAGGTGCGTAAGGTGTCAAACAATGATTTCAGACTACTCCAGTGCAGTTCTCAGCACGTTCGAGGAAGAACATATGTTTAAGTGGGAGAGAATGTAATGACCTGGTCGGTCGTTTTGAGCCTTAGTACGTCATTCAGCAGTCTGAGGCCATGAGCAGCTTCAATTCAGGTATTACGACTTGTACGTGCAGTCAGAATTGAGTTTTGGGAAGTTCGAAGTTGATTTGGGAAGAGAATTCTCATTTCAGAAGCTTAAAGTTGAAAGAATTAACTAGGATGGGACTTTTGAGTAAATGACCTCAGAATCAGGATCTGAAGGTTCCAGCAGGTTTGTATGATGATTTCGGACTTGGGCGTACGCTCGGTTTGGGTTTTGGATAACCCGGGAGCGTTTTGGTGCCTATTGGGGAAGTTAGCATTTTAGAAGAAATTTCATAAGTTTGGGTTGAAGTGAATTTCAGTGATATTGATGTCCGTTTGGGATTCTGAGTCTGGGAATAGCTCCGTATGGTGATTCTGGAGTTGGGAGCACGATCGGAAGTGAATTCGGAGGTACATAGGGCATTTTCGAACCATTTGGCTAAAGATAGAATTCGGAGGATTTTAAGAGGTTTGACTGGAAGTTGACTTTTTGATATCGGGGTCAAAATCCGATTCTGAAAGCTAGAGTAGGTCCGCAATGTCGAATATGACTTGTATGCAAAATTTGAGGTCAATCGGACGTGATTTGATATGTTTAAGCATCGAAAGTAGAAGTTGGAAATTTTAAAGTTCATAAAGCTTGGATTGGAGGTTGATTCATGATTTTAGCGTTATTTGATATGATTTGAGGCCTCAAAAAAGTCCGTAGCGTGTTTTGGGATTGCTTTGGTTGAGGTCCCGGGGGCCTCGGGTGGATTTTCGGGTGGTTAACGGATCGAAAATGGAAATTTTGGAAGGTTGAGGCTTGCTGGTTACTGTCATAACCGCATCTGCGGTTTTGTACCGCAGATGCGGTACCGCAGATGCGGTAATTCAACCGCAGAAGAGGTTTTGGGCTAGAAGAGGAAGGATCGCAGATGCGGTCATATTTCCGCCGATGCGGAAATGCACCTGCTGTAGAGGCATCGCAGAAGCGGATTTTTCCAGGGGCTCGTGGACCGTAGATGCGGTTAAGGTTCCGCAGAAGTGGGACCGCATATGCGGGAAGGGGAGCGCAGAAGCAAAAATGGGTGGCCTAGTGGAAGCCGCGGAAGCGGCTGATGATCCGCAAAAGCGGGACCGCGGAAGCGGAAGTAGCTGGAGGCAGAGAGGTTGTTTTAAAATTGGGATTTGGCCATTTTCTCTCATATTTTCATGGCTTTGGCGAATTTTTGGGGAGCTTCAAGAGGGGATTTTCATCATCAATGTTAAGGTAAGTTATCCCCATCTATTTTGAGTTAAATACATCAACTATGTATGAATTTGAGCATTTAAATTAGTATAAATTTGAGGTTTTATTGGAAAACCTAAAAATTTGTAATCTTGGAATTTAGCCACGATTTTGGGTATGGAATTGAGAGTAGATTATATATTTGAGTTCGTGAGGTTATAGGTAAACTTATTCTTCCAAAATTTTGGAAATCCGGGCACATGGGCCCGAGGGCTTTTTTGTCAACTCTTCGATCGGGGTTAGGAATTTCTACAAATTGGACTATAATGAGAAGTTAAGTATATATTAATGGATTTAAATAATTATTGGCTAGTTTTGGAGCCTTGTGCATTGATTCGATTCTTCGGAAGGGCGTGTAATGCCGGTTATGGACCTTCGGAGCGAGGTGAGTCTCCTTTTTAATCTTGTAAGAGGGAATTGTCCCCATAGGTAAAATAATTGATTGTGTGCTCCTATTTGTGAGGGCTACGTATGCACGAGGTGAAGAGAGTCCGTACGTAGCTACTATTATGCTATTGTCCGGGTAGTTAGGACCCAAAAGCATTCCATACTTGGATTTAATTGTAAACTTACCGACATTTGAATTTCTTAAATCACATCGAATTAGCAAACGAATTTCTAAACAAATAAAATCTCACTTTTTTCTTAAATGGTTAAAAGAGGATTTGTTTTCATTGGATAATTACTCCGTGTGGACTTCTTGATTTACTGTCTGTGTGTTATATTTTGGAACGGGCCGAACTCCTCGGCAGATTAAATAGATGCATCTATAGGCGCGCCGTCGACCCTCGGCAAGTGCACAGTTTACATTTCTGTTGGAGCGGGCCGTCGACCTCGGCATGATTTGCGCATGATGTATATTGTTGCTTGAGAATTTTAAATGCCGATATTGACTTTCATGGCTTGATATAAATTGATAAGATAATGAAAAGTTAACCTTGAAAATCCCTTATTGTTTGTTAAAGGTGTTTACCTGTTTTTTTTTGGCTTCTTGAGTAAGAACTACTATATAAATCCATGATTTCCTCACATTTTTAGTATATTGTTAATTGACCTTTAGTAAGTGTCGAAGTTGACTATCTCATCTCTACTTCTTCGAGATTAGGGGGATACTCATTGAGTACATGTTGTTTACGTACTCATACTACACTTCTGTGGATTTTTGTTGCACATGTATATGTAACTCTAGCGGTCTACTGGGCATAGCAGCACGGATGATTCTGGGACTTGGTGAGCTGCATTATTTGAGACGGCCACATCTAGAGCAGTCCCTTCCAGTATACTGTATTTACTTCCTGTCCACTATATTCCGGACGGAGGCTGTATTTTATTTCCTTGTCAGTATATGCTCATGCACTTGTGACACCGGGTTCTGGGATGGTTTGAAGTATTTTATATTAACTGCTTACCATTTAAATTCGATTTGAGACTATTATCTTTTAAAAATTGCTAAATTTGAAGGAAATTCCCGGATTTTAGAATGTATTAAAACGAGATTTGGATAAAGTAATTTGGTTGGCTTGCCTGACAGTAGTTTTCGGTGCCATTATGACCCTTAGTGGATTTTGGGTCGTGACACCGGGTGTACATTTCATGTGACCCAATTTTCAACAATGTTAAATAGAATGCATTGCGAACCGCGGGTGCATTTCATGTAGCGTGGTTCAAGGCATGTTTTAAATAATGTTGAATCTACCTAAAAGCAGTTTAACTTAATTAAAAGCAGTTATAAAGCTAAAAAATACACAATAGGTTTAAACATGCAATAAATCAGATAATAGGCCAATTCTAATAGTTTAAGCGACCGTGCTAGAACCATGGAACCCAAGAATGCCTAACACCTTCTCCCGGGTTAATAGAATTCCTTACTTAGAATTTCTGGTTCGCAGACTTTTAAAATAAAGTCGATTTTCCTCAATAAGGGATTTTAAAATAAATCAGTGACTTGGGATACCAAATAAACTATTCTAAGTGGCGACTCTGAAGATATTAAATTAAATAATCCTATTTCAGATAATGTCACTTAAATTGGAAAAACTCCCTTATGCTACCCCTTTGGGTGTAAAAAGGAGGTGTGACAGCTTTGGCGACTCTACTGGGGATCATTAACCCAGAACTTTTGGTTCATGGTTAAAGAATTCAAGCTTAGAATAATTGTTGTAGTTGGCTTGTTTTTATCTGATTTTTACATGTTGAGCCTAATGTGCTAATTGTCGCTTTTTACCGCTTTGATATTGTTTGGAATATATATAAATTGCTACGAAACTCTCTTCTCTCTGAGTTTTCTAAATTGTCCGGGAAGTGTGCACTTCGTGTAACTTTTTTTCTATTAGAGTCATATCCCAAATTTAGAATGAGGTTAGGACAAGTTGCAAAGCCAGTGAAGCTTGTGTATTCTCGGTATGTTTTCCCCCTCGGCTTGAGCTGTCCGCTTAGGTAAGCCAGGTCTAGAACAATACACCCAGGGTTTAAATCTAGTACAACAAAGCCTCATGCCGGATCCCTAGTTGGAACACTTGTTTGCATCAAGTGCATTTGACTTTGGAGACTCAACACAGGGGTTGGGTCTATCTAGAACACATGTACCTAAAATAAAAAGACCATCATGATGCATTCTATTTGATACTTGTGCATTTATTTGTTTCGGATTGCATGTTGAGCGGATTTTAAATAATGGAGAAAAGTTGGGGAAAAATCAATTCGAAGATTGAGAGAGATAATTTGCCGTCTTTGAAAACCTGGTGTCCAAAAGTACTGAAACTCTGCCGAATTTTTTTTAATAAAAAAAGAAGGAAGGAATTTTTCCTCGAGAAAAATATTTGGTACGTTTTTAGTATGTCAAAACTGCCTGAACTACGCAAGTTTGATTCTCACTGGATGTGGGATATGTAGGCAACCCCCACCGGGTCCAACTCCATTTTTGCAAAAATAACCCAAAAAAGAACAAAATTTTATTGTTTTGTCATAAATAAGTTAGGTAATGTCGTTCTTGTCTAAATGGCCAAAACGTCCCTAAAAGGATACCGGAAGGCTGCTTTTGCAATAATAGCCACTTTGGTTCCTTTTTCAAATTTTTTTCCACATAGAAAACATAACCCTAAAATCTTCTTCCCTGAGGTGTTGAAGGGCCGTATTTGCCAAAGCGTTCCTTGTTTTGAAATGATTTTTTTTTGAAAACTGATAACTTTCACTTGAGTCAAAATAAATCATGATCTTTTAACCTACTCTAATAAATGTGTAGGATGAGCACAATTGAAATGAACCCTTCACAGTTCTTGAGGAAATCCCATTACAGCTCCATATGTGGTGGACCGACTTAGGAAAAGTCAGCAAAAATACTGTGGTAAAAGTTTTGGGTGGTCTTGTTGGTATTCTGAAAATTAAACCAAGGTTGGATGTAATTGAGGATTTGATACCCTTTTGGGACCAGACTCATAATGTGTTCCATTTTTCTGATTTTGAGCTAACCCCCACACGCCGGTACCCAGTGGCGCTAAGAACAGTGACTCCTCATAAATATTTGGACCCGCTGAGCATCAGTCGGGAGGTTTAAGATGGAAATCTATCTGAAGGATTTTGCACATTTTACTTCTTGTACCAGCGTTATGGCAATCCCCACAATTTTGAGGCACCAAATACCGACCTAACTCATTCAGGAAATAAAGATAAATGGGAAGCACGGTGGGGACTGGCTTTTATAGTGGCATTCTTGGGTGTTTTAATTTGCCCAAGAAAAGATGGAAACATAGAATTGGTCCTTGTAGGAATGGCCGTCGTCATGACTAAAAAAGCTAATGACACCCTTGTTCCAATGATCTTAGTAGAGATTTATCGAACTTTAACTATCTGTCGAGAAGGTGGAAAATTCTTCGAGGGTTGTAACATGCTCCTACAACTTTGGATACAAGAATATCTTTGTCACTGCCTGGGGTACATGAACTATGACATGACTGGTTTGAACTACATTGAAGAATATGAAAATCGAGTGCTGGGTTGCGAATTTCCAGAAGGTACAGAGGCTTGGATTACGCATTTGAGTCTTTAACTTCAAACAAAATCGAGTGGACATTCGGTTGGCTCCTAGTCACTGAAGTCATTTATATGTCAGCCGAGGTACACTATCTTCTCTTAATGGGCCTTCGGAGCGTTCAGCTATATGCGCCACACAGGATGCTGCGACAACTAGGTAGATGCCAAACTATCCCATATGATGAAAATCTGAACCGACAAGTTATTGAATTGGGTCCAAAAGATGTGTTCCCAGAATAAAAAGTTTGTCAGATTTGGAATAAGTTTAGATTTCTAGAGCCAAAGACTCGGGTGCGGGATCTATCTAAAGGCGAATAGAGCCTAGTTACGTGACTTGGTTTGGAAAAAGATTTCAAATCCATCAGGAGCCCAAACGACCTACAAAAAGACCCCACGTCCAACAATTCACTGATGATTCGCGAGAGCAATAGAATTGGTTGGCAAAAGAGGCAAGCTATAGGGCCAAGATAAGCAAATTGGAGGGACAGATACGGGACCTTAAATTTGAAAATAGTATAAAAGCCATTGCTGATGAAAGGGAAAAGAAGAAACTAGCTCAAGAAAACAAATCCATTCACGCTGAGATCCAGAAAATGAAAATAGCTACTGAGAATCAGGAAAGGAGCCTAACAAATGAAAGACTCATAAATGGTCTTAGAAGAAAAATATCTGAGCATCAGGATAACTTGGAAAAATCTGAGGGTGATCTGGCAAGAGCCCGGGCACAGTTGACAAAAAACATAGAGGGACGGGCGGAGTTTGTACGGCAATTGAAAAGAAAATATGAGGGAATAATCACAAATTTGAAGAATAGTTTAACTACCCTCAAAAATAAGATGGCCAAACAAGCTAAGAACTTTAAAGCAGAAAGGGAACATTGCTATGCATGCATGTCCCAGCTAGAGGAAGATATGCAATAGGTGGAGGGTCAAAACCATCATGACACCCAAGTGCTAGAAGAGCTAGGTCTCAGCAAATCGGGCGTTTGCTCCACGAAAAGGGTATCATCAGGGAAAGGGTTAGAGAAATTGCTGACTACATCGTCATGAAGTTCCATGAATGTGAAGACATGACTAGAACCACCTTCTTTGATGCATAATGAGTTTTGTTCACCAAATAATGAGTGACCTGGAGCGTATTTAAGGGGATCTTACACATAGGCTCATGGCAATACCGACTAATGTCCTATGGGCCCCTGGAATAGAAGCACTTCTGTACTTTTGATTTTCATTTGCAAGTCTGTATTTCAGTTTCTAGTTTTTAAAGTATGTTTCGAGTCTGTTTGTAGTTTTAAATTCCTAGAAAGAGTATGAGGGATTTTTTTGTAACAGAGAACAGTAAAGTTTTTATTAATGAAAAATTAGAAAATCCCAAAAAAAATTATTTCCTTATTTTTTGCATTTATTTCTTGAATTATATGATAATCTGATTCACGCGGCATTGTGATACGTAGGAAATCCTCATCGGATCCGGTCATGATTTTTGTAAATAACTCAAATAAAAGAAAATAAAAATCCAAAAGAAAAACTAAAAAGAGAGAAATGCGAGAAAAGAGAGAAAAACAAGAAAAAGAAAAGAGAGGAAAATAGGAATAAGAGGAAAAACATTGAAGAGAAAAGGTGAAAAGAAAAGAGGATTTGGGGAGATAAACAAAAGCCGAGATGAAACACGCAACCGTTGCAGAACATATAGAAAACACACTTAACTATACAGGTGCATCACACCCCCAATATGTGATTACCTATGTGTTAATTGTCTCACACTAACCGGTTTGTTATGTTTGCTATTGAGTAGGTTCTATATTAAGGTGATTGGTTTTGTGGTAGTTTGGCTTCACATCCTTACTTTACAAGATCAAAAGGAACTGTTGAAATGTCATAGGAAAGTCATCTGCCAATAGTTCCTATCCCGAAGAATAGCCTGATCTCGGCCATCCCAACTTCAGAGTCAGCGACTGTTGAGGAAAACATGGTTCTGCGTCTCTGCATGTTGGAAATGTGGGACGCCTTGTCCAATGGTAAAGAACCACCTAATGCAATACCTGGTTTTTCTGAGCTACTTCCTAGGGCAAGTGGAACTTCCAATATCCCAATAAGTTACCCGAATACCCGCTTGGATATCCTACTATCTCAGCCCACTTTGCTGGAACACCTTCTTAGGTTCTACCCCAGGTGTTAATTTCAGGTGCGGCCTCCAACATATTCACTGCACCATCTTCTTCGGCCATGGCACAACCCACTTTTCCCAGGACAAGCTTTGATCTATCATCCTTCACTTTCCAAGTACCATCATTTCCGTCAGAACCTACCCATTTCACCACCAATTATTACCCACAACAGCCCCGGTATGAGTTTACCATGGGACATGAGAAAATTACCAAGAACCCCGAGCAGGAGGAAATCACTCGAAATATGAGAAGCATAGAACAAAGCCTTAAAAATATACAAGGTTTAAAAAGTCAAAAGAGAGTTCCCTATGCTGATTTGTGTATGTTCCCACATGTCCACCTACCCTTGGGTTTTAAAACTCCTAAGTTCGAAAAGTACGATGGGCAGAGGGATCCCATAGCCTACCTCAAGATGTACTGCAATCAACTGAGAGGAGAAGGTGGAAACGAGGAGCTTCTCATGGCTTATTTGGGAGAGAGCCTAGTGGGCATTGCTTTCGAGTGGTACATGGATCAGGACATATCTCGTTGGCACATTTGGGATGACCTGGCTTGAGATTTTGTCAGGCAATTTCAGTATAACATAGACATAGCTCCCGACAGGAATTCTCTATCGAATCTCAAGAAGAAGTCATTGGAAAGTTTCCGAGGATATGCTGTTAAATGGAACGAACAAGCAGCCAGGGTCAAGCCCTCGATGGATGAAACATAAATGGTGAGTGTGTTTCTTCAAGCCCAAAAGGCTGCTACTTTCAGAATATGATGTTTGCAATGGGGGAAACTATTTGCTGAGGCTATCAAGATTGGTGAGATGGTCGAGAATGGTCTGAAAACATGGCGCATTTGAGCCAATCCGCCACAAGAGCTACATCCCAGGCAATTTAAAGCGGGTCCGGAAGGTTACTAAATAGAAAAAAGAAAGAATAAGTGGCAATGGCGGCTTCAGGTTTGAGAAACCCCCTTCCACCCAGAAGTTATTTCTCTCCAAGTACCTCGCAACATTATTATCCCCACTAGGATGAGGCTTATGCTATGGCTCCCTAGCCTTACGTGGTGATGAACACCCAACCATAATCTCGGCTACAACAACAATTTAACCAAAACAGAGCTCCACCTCCTAGAAATAACCCTCTCCACCAAGCTTAGTATAATCCCCGACCTCCACAAAATAATTTCCCTTACAATGCCCGTGCTCGAGATCCACCCAGGAGAACAAACGTCACACCTATTGGTGAAACATACTCTAGCCTTTTCCCTAAACTAGTCCAAATGGATATGCTAAAACCCGTACCCCCGAATAGATAAAACTCAGAGTCACCTTCCTACCGACCTGGTTCCCGATGTGCCTATCATTCTGGGGTGGAAGGACATGACACTAAAGACTGCTGGATTCCAAAAAGGGCGGTTGAGAATCTTATAGAGCAAAAACGGATAATACTGAAGGATGAAGAAATTCCTAATGTGACTAACAACCCATTACCGGCTTACAACAATGGGTTGGTTATTGGAATGATTTGCGAAGATAAGGAGTTTGATCCCACTTTGAAAGCCATCATTGAAATCGCTGATGTCGAAAAGAAGACAAAGGTTGCTGTAAATCAATATAGAGGGGAGAAGAAGAATAAACTCACCCCTCAAAATACAGAAAAGATAGTGGAAACCAAAACTGGAGCAGTACCCCCAAAAGATGCCATTATTTATGTCCCTCGGGGTCACCGAAAAGAGCAAATGACATTGAGCCCTCCAAAAAGGTTCGAGCTGAACAAGGGACCTAAGATGTACGTGCCTAAAGGGACCTATGTGGTACGGGAGCCAGTAATTTCACCAAGGCTAAATGAGCCCGTGGTTATTGGCCGTGCACCGCAGAAGCCCATGATAGACCCTACTACCGTCCCATGGAATTACAACAAGGCGGTAGTAACCTACAAAGGAAAAGAGGCCGTATGAGAAGCAAATTAAACTAAACCAGCTGAGAAAGAGATACCATAGGCGAGATTGATTAGATTTTGACTATTGGTCTTGTGGATTTTAAGGTGAACTTTCAGGTCCTAGACACGGACACTTCTTATAATTTCCTCTTCGGAAGGCCTTGGATTCATACGGCAGGGGCCGTACCTTACACTCTCCACCAGATGGTGCAATTTGAATATGAAGATCAGGAGGTTATAGTCCACAGAGAGGACGGGCAGTCAATTTATTGGGACCTATCAGTCCCATGTCTCGAAGCTAGGGAAGGTAGTGAACATATGGTCTATTAAGCTTTCAAGGTTGTGGTCACAGACCAATGTGAAGAAGGAAGCCTTTGTCCTCAACCCTTTCTCTCAAATGCGTCAATTATGGTTGCCAAGGAAATGATCAGGCATAGTTATAAACCCGGGAAGGGTATTGGGACATCATTGCAAGGTATCACAGAACCGATCACTCTGGCTGCCAGAGAAAAGTTCTTTGGTGTGGTTTTTCAAGCCACGCCAGATGATGAAACATGGGCAAATGAGCAAAAGAACAATGGTTGGGTCCTGCCTCAGCCAATCTCGCATCTGTTAGAAATATTCATCAAGCCCAAGCATACAGAAGAGGAAGATGTGGCCTTCACGACCGAAGAAATAGAAGAAGTATATGGAGCTATGAAGCAGATGCTGTATGAAACCCATATGGTCCATCCGGGAGAAGGTTCGAGCATCGCTGAGGTGCTATATATGGGGCCCAATTCCAACTTGCAAAACTAGAAGACTACTCCATTCCTATTCAGGTGGGAATCCCGGTAGTCTAGCCTTGCCACCTTTTCTACATCACGAGTTATTCCAGGGTGTAATTCGGATGTTTGTTTTAGTTTACTATCTTTAAATTCCGATGTAAATCCTGTTATCTTCAAAAATTCAATGAAATGAAATCAATATTTCATCGTTCATGAATCTCTCTTTATTCTTTTTGATTTTTGTTACTTTTTCTTATTTCTTCTTTCAGTTCTAATAATGTGGCTTTAAATAACATTACATGCTTGTGGACTTCATGGCCAGATCCAAACACACTGTCTAATTGTTAAATAATGAATCAAGAATCAAAATATGATTATAACGATCCGACCGGTCATTTTGAGCTCTAGCACGTTGTTCAGCAGTTTGAGGCCATGACCAGCTTCATTTTAGGCATTGCGACTTGCACGCGTGGTCAGAATTGAACTTCGGGAAGTTCGGAGTTGATTTGGAAAAAAAATTCTCATTTTAGAAGCTTTAAGTTAAAAGAATTAGCTAAGATTGAAATTTTGAGTAAACGATTTCGGAATCAGGATTCATAATTTTGGACTTGGGCGTATGTCTGGGTCGGGTTTTGGATGACCCGGGAGCATTTTGGCACCTATTGTGGAAGTTAGCATTTTGGAAGAAATTTCATAAGTTTGGGTTGAAGAGTATTTCAGTGTTATCAATGTCCGTTTGGGATTTCAAGTCTGGGAGTAGCTCCGTAGGTGATTCTAGAGTTGGGAGCGCAATCGGAAGTGAATTCGGAGGTCCGTGGGTCATTTTGGAGTCATTTGGCTAAAGATAAAAAATTAAAGGTTTTTAAGAAGTTTGACCATAAGCGGACTTCTTCATATCGAGGTCGGAATCTGATTTCAAAAGTTGGAGTAGGTCCGTGATGTCAAATATGACTTGTGTGCAAAATTTGAGGTCAATCGGACATTATTTGATAGGTTTAAACATCGAAAGTAGAAGTTTGAAATTCTAAAGTTCGTAAAGCTTGATTGGAGGTCGATTCATGATTGTGGCATTGTTTGATATCATTTGAGGCCTCGAGCAAGTCCGTAATGTATTTTGGGACTGGTTGGGGTCCCGGGTGCCTCGGGTGTGTTTCGGGATGCTTTTGGATCGAATTTGGATAAAAAGCTGTTGTTGATTGCTGGTATCTGGTTTCCTTCTTCGCGAACGCGAAGGGATTCCCGCGTTCGCGAAGAGGAAAGTGGGAGGCTGCTGGATTTGGCCTTCACGAACGCGAAGTGGAAATCACGAATGCGTAGAAGGAAAAGCTAGGCCTGAGGTTATTGTCCTACGCGAACACGAGGCCTGGAATGTGAACGTGAAGGGGCTGGGTAATTAGCCTTCGCAAACTTGAGCAACAGGTCGCGGACGCGAAGAAGGGTGGACCTGGGCTAGGCAGAATGTTTAAAATCAGGGTTTGAGTTCATTTCACCCATTTTTCTCTTGGCTTGGGTGATTTTTGGAGCTTTTGAAGAGGGGGCTTCGTCATATATTATGAGGTAAGTGATTTCTTCTAGTTTTGAGTTAAATACATGATTATATACGGATTGGGACATGGAAATTTGTAAAAAACTTCGGGTTTGAGGGAAAACATAGAAAATTGATATTCTTGGAATTTGACCATGATTTTGGGTATGGAATTAAGAGAAAATCATATATTTGGGAGGCTGCTAGATTTGGCCTTCACGAACGCGAAGTGGAAATCACGAATGCGACGAGGTGGCCTGAGCTACTACACGAACGCATAGGAGAGATCGCGAACGCGTAGAAGGAAAAGTTGGGCCTAAGGTTATTGGCCTACGCGAACGCGAGGCCTGGAATGTGAACGCGAAGGGGCTGGGTAAGTAGCCTTCGCAAACTTGAGCAACAGGTCACGAAAGCGAAGAAGGGTGGACCTGGGCTAGGCATAATGTTTAAAATAAGGGTTTGAGTTCATTTCACCCATTTTACTCTTGGCTTGGGCAATTTTTGGAGCTTTTGAAGATGGGGCTTTGTCATATATTATGAGGTAAGTGATTTCTTTTAGTTTTGAGTTAAATACATTATTATATACGGATTGGGACATGGAAATTTGTAAAAAACTTCGGGTTTGAGGGAAAACCTAGAAAATTGATATTCTTGGAATTTGACCATGATTTTGGGTATGGAATTAAGAGAAAATCATGTATTTGAGTTCGTGAGCTCATGGGTAAACCTTATCTTCAAAAATTTTCAGAATCCGTGCGCGTGGGCCCGAGGGCATTTTTGTTAACTTTTTGATCGAGGTTAGGAGTTGCTATAAATTGAATTGTGATGAGTAATTGAATGTATGTTAATGAATTTGCATAATTATTAGTTAGTTTTGGGGCGTCGTGCATCAATTTGAGTCTTCAAAAGGGCGTGAAATTCCGATTATGGATCTTTGGAGCGAGGTGAGTCTCCTTTCTAGCCTTGTAAGAGGGAATTATCCCCATAGGTGAATTAATTGGTTATGTGCTCCTATTTGTGGGGGCTATGTACGCACGAGGTGACGAATGTCCGTGCGTAGCTACTACTATGTTATTGTCCGAGTAATCTAGGATCCAAAAGCATGTTGTACTTGGAATATTTGTAATGTTATTGATAGTTGAATTTCTTAAATTCAATCGAATTGGTAAATGAATTTCTAAGAGAATTAAACTTCATTTGCTTAAATCAATAAAAGAGAATTGGCTTTTATTTGGATAAATGTTCCCCGATAAATTCCTAATTTGCTATTTGAGCATGTATTTCTATGCGTACCTGAGTCACATGTCAGGTTCACGAGCAGGATAATTGTTTATTTAAAGTTGACCGCGTCGCATGTATGGTTCGCGAGCGTGGTAATAGATGCATCTATGATTCGAGCCATTCGACCCTCGACAATGCACAATTTACTTTTATGTTGGATCGGGCCGTACGTCCCATGGTGTTACTTGCACATGTGTTACTTAGCAATTTTTCTGAGGACTGAATTTCATATCTGCTTGAAATATTTGTGAGTATCCATGATAATACTTGGGAAAGAACTGTTTTTCATGATTATTCAATGCTAGTAACTTGTGCTAGCCATGCCTATTATACATTCCGCTCACATTAATTGCCCCTAGTAAGTGTCGAAGTCGACCATCTCATGTCTACTTCTTCGAGATTAGATGGGATACTCATTGGGTATTCGTTGTTTTCATACTATACTTCTGTGCATTTTTGTTGCACAAGCACATGCATCACTAGTGGTCTAGTGGGCTTAGTAGCATGGTTGATACGGAGACTTAGGTGAGCTGCATTTCCCGAGACGACCCGCAACCCACAAGTCTCTCTTAGATTACTCTATTTACTTTAAGTCAAATTTGTATTCCGGATGACTGTTGTATTATATTGTTTTCTAGAGGTAGCTCTTGCACTTGTAATATCGGGTTCTGGGATGGTTATAGGATTGTTCAATATTAAGTTGTTAAAGACTTTATGGTTATTTCTGTAAATTTTACTATTCATTATTTAATGTATAAATAAAAATGATTCAACAAATACTAGAACTGGAATTTAATTAAGTATTTTGGATGGCTTTCCTGACAGCGGTGTCCGGCGCCATCACGACCCTTAGCGGATTTTGGGTAGTGACAATGATGAAGAAGAGGCGTTTAGGGAAATAAATCGAGAATTGGAACAATTTGAGAATAGACCTAAGCCAAATCTAAATAAAACTGAGCAGGTAAATTTGGGTAATTTAGAAGAGGTCCAAGAAACCATGATAAGCATTCACACAGATGAAAGAACTAGGGATGCCATGATCCAACTTTTGTTTGAATTCAAAGATGTGTTTGTTTGGTCCTACGATGACATGCCAGGATTGAGTGTTGATCTAGTGGTACACAAGTTTTCGACTTACCCCGATTATCCTCCTGTCCAGCAAAAACAAAGGATGTCCAAAACTGATATCAGTGACAAGATCAAAGAAGAGGTCACAAAACAGTTGAAGGCGGGGGTGATCCGATACACCACATGACTGGCCAATGTAGTCTCAGTGCCAAAGAAATATGGGAAAACTCGGTGTGCATTGACTATCGAGATCTAAACAAAACAAGTCCCAAAGACAACTTCCCTTTGCCAAACATCCACATCCTCGTTGACAACTGTGCCAAACATGAGGTACAGTCTTTCATGGATTGTTATGCTGGGTATCATGAAGTCTTGATGGATGAAAAAAATGCAGAAAAGACAACCTTCACAACACCTTTGGGGACCTATTTCTATAGGGTCATGCCTTTTGGTTTGAAGAATGTCGGGGCAACTTATATGAGGGCCATGACTGCCATCTTTCACGACACGATGCACCAAGAAATTGAGGTGTATGTGGACAATGTGATCATCAAATCCAGAACACAGGATGACCATAATCGGGACCTGAGAAAATTCTTTGAGCGTCTGCGCAAGTATGATTTGAAGCTAAACCCAGCCAAATGTGCATTCGAAGTTCCATCGGGTAAACTCTTGGGATTTATAGTCAGCCGGAGGGGCATCGAGCTAGATCCAACAAAGATAAAGTCTATTCGGAATTTACCTCCTCTGAGAACCAAGAAAGAGGTTATGAGCCTGCTTGGAAGGTTGAATTACATCAGCTGGTTCATTGCTCAGTTGACGTCCACATGTGAGCCCATATTTAAGTTGTTAAAGAAAGATGCGGCAATTAAATGGACAGATGAGTGTCAAGAAGCCTTTGACAAAATCAAAGAATATATGTCAAATCCGCCAGTCTTGGTCCTACCCAAACTTGGGAGGCCTTTGTTTTTGTATTTGATAGTCATGGAGAATTCTTTTGGCTATGTCCTCGGGCAACATGATGTGACCGGGAGGAAAGAGCAGGAAATCTAATATTCAAGCAAAAAATTCACAAGTTATGAAGCCAAATATACTTTGTTGGAAAGGACTTGATGTGCTCTAATTTGGATCACTCAGAAGCTTAGGTATTATTTGTTGGCCTACACCACTTATCTTATTACCAGACTGGACCCTCTGATGTATATATTCCAAAAGCCGATGCCCATAGGGAGGTTAGCTAAATGGAAAATCTTGCTAACTGAATTTGATATAATCTATGTCACCTATCCAGCGATGAAGGCCCAAGATTTAGCAGATCACCTGGATAAAAAACCTGTTGATGAGGAATATCAGCCTTTGAGTACTTGCTTCCCGGACGAGGAGGTGAATGCAGTTGAGGTAACATCATAAGGCACCAATGCTTGGAAAATGTTCTTTGATGGAGCTGTGAATGCAAAAGGTATGGGTGTTGGGGCAATTTCGATCTCACCCGCTGGCCAACACTATCCAGCCACAACCCGACTTCGGTTTTTCTGCACTAACAACGTGGCCGAATATGAAGCCTGTATTATGGGTATGAATATGGCAATCGACCAAGATGTGGAAGATTTGATAATCATGGGAGATTCGGACATGATTATCTGACAAGCTCAGGGAGAGTGGGAAACTCGGGATGTCAAGCTTATTACATACAGGCAACATGTGGAAGATCTTAGCAAGCGGTTCAAGTCAGTCGAGTTCAAGTACATTC
This sequence comes from Nicotiana glauca, assembly GCA_026770625.1. Classification (NCBI taxonomy): domain Eukaryota; kingdom Viridiplantae; phylum Streptophyta; class Magnoliopsida; order Solanales; family Solanaceae; genus Nicotiana; species Nicotiana glauca. The sequence continues at coordinate 106,074 of MU720900.1, forward strand.
CTCATTTTTATAATGAGTTAGCCGATGCACTCGCTACTTTGGCCTTGATGTTGCCATATCCAGGCAATGTTGACATTGACCCATTGGAAATCAAATCCGAAAAAGGCATGGTTACTGCAATGCGGTTGAGATGGAACCAAATGTTTAACCATGGTATCATGATATCAAGAGGTTTCTAAAAATGAAAGAATATCCCGAGCAGGCCAATAGAGACCAAAAGAGAACAATTAGAAGGCTTGCCGGCGGTTTCTTCTTGAGTGATAAGGCCTTATATAAGAGGACTCTAGATCTCAACTTGTTAAGATGTGTGGATACTGAAGAGGCCGAAAGAATCATGCATGAAGTGCATGCAGGATTGTGTGGAACCCACATGAATGGATACGTCTTGGCAAAGAAAATCCTTTGGCAGGCTATTACTGGATGACTATGGAAAAAGATTGTTTCAGTTTTGTCTGAAAAATGTCACCAGTGTCAGGTGCACGACTAACTGATTCATGCGCCACCTACATAACTGCATCCTATGAAAGCACCGTGTCCATTCATTGTTTGGGGTAGAGATAACATTGGGCCAATCAAGCCAAAAGCTTCAAACGGGCATAGATTCATATTGGTTGACATTGACTACTTCACAAAATGGGTTGAAGTAGTCACCCTCAAAGCTGTCACTAAGAAAGCAATGGTGGACTTCGTGCACTCCAATATCATCTGCCGTTTTAGTATTCCTACGATCATCATTACAGATAGTGCGACAAACTTGAATAGTCATTTGATGAGGGAGATATGCGAACAATTCAAAATCACGCATTGGAATTCTACCCATTATCGGCCCAAAGCTAGTGGTGTTGTTGAAGCAGCAAATAAGAACATCAAGAAGATTCTTAGGAAGATGACCCAAAGTTCTAGGCAATAGCATAAAAAGTTGCCATTTGCATTGTTGGGATATCGCACAACTGTGTGCACATCAGTCGAAGCAACCTTTATCTATTGGTTTATGGCACTGAATCCATGATACCTACAAAAAATTGAAATCCCTTCTCTTCGAATCATTGTAGAAGCTGAGATTGAGGACAGTGAGTGGGTCAAAACCCATCTAGAACAGCTAACCTTGATTGATGAAAAGCGAATGGCCGCAGTCGGCCACGGGTAGTTGTATCAACAAAGAATGGCCTGTGCCTACAACAAAAAGGTACGGCCTAGGAGTTTTGAAGTGGGGCAACTTGTTTTGAGACGTATTCTCCCTCATCAAAAGGAAGCAAAAGGAATGTTTGCTCCCAACTGGAAAGGCCCGTACATTATAAGAAAGTTGTTGCCAAAATGGGCATTGTACTTGGGCGACATTAAAGGAAATGATCCCGAAATAGTAGTAAATGCAGCCGCAGTCAAAAGGTGTTATATTTAATCCTTCTGCAGCACCGATACTGTCCAATTGGGATGACGAAGGCTTTCATTCTCGCTACCCCAAACACTCAAATCTTTTGCTCACCCTTTGAGCCGGTTACCTTTCGTTGATTACCCTCCTTGGAACCTGAAAATGTTTGTACAAGAAAAAAACAAAAGTTTTCCCTAAACTACGTCTGACTTGATTCCAAAAACATACGTAAGCAGCCTCTCTCTAGGGTTCAGTCACACAAAAAAAAAAAAAATCCAATTCCCCCCAAATTGAAAGTGGGGCAATGTTATGATGGTTCGGCGACAATTTGCCAGAAAGGATCCAAAGTTATAATTCGATCAAAAATCTTTTTACCCTAAATCATGTTCAAGTCCTTCTGATCAAACAATGAGATGTTCAAGAATTGGAGAATACAGCTGCTTGGATTCGATACAATCAGATGAGAAATAAAATGAGAGAGTTTTATTGGTGAAAACCCACACGGGCAATGTAAGGTGATGGTAAGCAGAGAAATTGAAAAAATAAGAGAGTCTTATTAGTGAAAACTCATAAAGAGCACTGTAAGGCAACTGTGATAAGAGAAATGAGAGAGTTCTATTGGCTAAAACCCGCAAATAGCACCGTTAATCGAAAAAAAGGAATCCCTTACAACCATTGGCACGGAAAGAGTCTTGGCAAGGTCGCCCGATTTTGAAACACGCATCATAACGGGTTTATGAGAAGTTGGATACAGATCGGGTATCCAGTCTAAGAAGCATGTCATGTCTATTGAAGTCTGCATGAACTCCAGATAAGTCCTTCCCTCCCTCGAAAGGGACATTTCTCTTTTAATTCATTATCCTGTCCTTTTTTTACTTTTCTTTGAATCCCTTTCGGTTTTAATACTCTTCCGAAACTAATCGAAAGAAAATATGGCAAGATTGGTTTTACAGGTTTTTGTTTAACAAAAGTCAAAATTCAAGGAAAAGCACCCAGCCTCAGTAGGTGCCTCAAGTTGATCTCGACTGGCCTTGATGGCCGATGCTCCGGAGTCGGAAACTCTTGAAAAGGAAGTAAATTCAAAGTCAAGTGCCCGTAAAGGAAAAATGAAATGAAAAACCAAGACCCAAGGGTTAACCATCTTGTGAAATTCTGGGAGAAATCAAGATATCCGGTTCTAGAAGAGAAATCGGTCTCCAGAAAGCCAGCAAGCAATAAAGGATTTCAGCGAAAAGAGTTTGTCTGAGATCAAGTGATAAAAATAAGCAAGGCCACAAAATCAACCACCGTTTCAAACTGACAAATTGATGTTTGATTTGAAAACAGGTGCAGTCTAAGATAACATCGCAAGAAGCAGGTGCAATAAAAGTAAGGTGCACAGAGACCAGATTGGTCCCACAGCAGAAGTTAACCCAAAAAAGGAAGTCCCTTTTCTAACTCTTCATGCATTTTCTTGAATAAAGTATTAAAAATAAAAACAAGAAGAAGAAAAATTCCAAAAACAATCATGGTAGCCTAGGGTCCCCAATCTCTAGCTACGTTCTCCCAACATAGGGTCCCATGCCCTAGTCATTCCCAGCATAACCAGGTAGTCTTTTCCGCTATAGGATTCCATTCCCTAGTTGATCCCCGACATAACCAGTGGACCTCCTCGGCATAACCCTAGGACCTTTTCCCTTTTTCTGGCATAACCCCTGGATCTCCCCAGCATAATCCGAGGACCTTTTTCCTTTTTCGGCATAACCCGATGACCTTTCCGAGCATAACCCGTGGACCTCCCCAGCATAACCCGAGGACTTTTTCTCTTTTTCGGCATAACCCGATGCCTTTTCCCTGTATAACCCATGGACCTCCCCGACATAACCCGAGGACCTTTTCTCTTTTTCGGCATAATCCGATGACCTTTCTTGGCATAACCTGCGGACCTTCCCGACATAATCCGAGGACCTTTTTCCTTTTTCGGCATAGCCAGATGACCTTTCCTAGCATAACCCATGGACTTCCCCAGCATAACCCGAGGACCTTTCTCTTTTTCGGCATAACCCGATGACCTTTACCGGTATAACCCGTGGACCTCCCCGACATAACCCGAGGACCTTTTCTCTTTTTCGGTATAACCCGATGACCTCTCCAGGCATAACCCGAGGACCTTTTCTCTTTTTTGGCATAACCCGATGACCTTTTCTCTTTTTTGGCATAACCCGATGACCTTTCCAGGCATAACCCATGGACCTCCACGATATAACCCGAGGACCTTTTTTCTTTTCTGGCATAACCCCATGACTTTCCTGACATAACCCGTGGACCTCCCCGGCATAACCTGAGGACCTTTTTTCTTTTTCGGCATAACCCGATGAACTTCCCCAGCATAACTTGAGGACCTTTTTCCTTTTCTGGCATAACCCGTATGACCTTCCCCAGCATAACCCGAGGACTTTTTCGGCATAACCCGGTTATGTTTCCAGGATAACCTGGTAATCTTCCTAACTCAGGGCCTCTGATCCCCATTTGATTTCATTTTGGATATAGGGCTCCTCTCCGTAATCTCTTTTATCCCAAGGATACACAATCTCGATTTGAATTTCTTCCAATAAAGAAATAGTTTAGTTTTTTGTTACAATAACTCACGATTTTTCCTAGTGAAAACTGGGGCAGAAAATTTTGTTCGTTTGTTTGCTTTGGTGCGTGAACAAGTTTTCACTGTGAGGCACAAGGTTTGAGATGATCAAAAGAAGAAGTCTCAACCTAAATAAAAGCAAAGGAGAAACAAGAAAAGAAGTTGAACTCCAAGTACAGAAGCGGAGAAAAGGTGCGAACTACTCAAAATTTGATTGAAGTCACAAGCTTCGCATGTCCTGCCTTGATCTGAAAAGCTGAAGAAGAATGAATCAGCAGTTGCAGCTAGCGAGTATCAAGACTCAGATCAGAGTCTGCAGGAAGGACCATCCAAGACTCAGGATCAAGCTTTAGACGGTTTATAAATAGGAATCTTGTAACTCGTAGTCGACAGGCTTGACTAGTTTATCTTCTTATCGTTCATTTTGGTGTAATAAGGAGCTCATCAAGCAGAAACAATAACAACAGCAGTGAAATCACAGTTTTCCGATAGTAACAGCTACCAAAACTCCCAGACTTACACTGACCTGATTCCTTTATAGCCAAGGATATGTAGGCACCCTATGAAGTAAAGTTCGGTCAGACTCTTTCAAAAAACTGCTTCCTATGGAGTTTCAAACGGGCAAAAATCCCTCATAATTGCTCATTTTGTCTTTCCCCGAAAACCCTTCGTGTATCCGAGCAAAGAGGGGCAGCTGTGAGCATGTGATTTTTTCCTATATGAAATACTCCTATAAAATCCCAAGAAAATAGGTTTTCTGTTAATTATTTTCTATTTTTAGGAATTTTTGTAGAATTTTCTTAATTATTTGCATTCCTATGCATGTTTAATTTTTATTTAAATCATAAAAAATACTAAAATATCATGCATTGCATTTAGGTTTTATTTTTATACTTCTAGAATTAATCAGTAATTATTTATTTTATAGAAATTTAAAAATTACAAAAAATAACTCATTTTATATTTTTGTCCTTTAATTTTTAGTATATTGATTTTTCTCTTTTAATTTAGAATTATATGATGTTTATAATTTTTATAATTAGTTAATTAGTTTAGTTTCACATTGTAAATAATTTAGAATTTTTAAATATTAGGATTTTTAATTAAAAAAAAAGAGAAAAGATGCGAAAAGGGGAAATAAAGAAGTTTGATTTTTGAAATTTGTGCTAATTTGACCCAACCCCATCCAAAGCCTACCGAAACCCAAGCCCAAAACAATTATACCCGATCCAAGTCCTCCATAAACCCAAACGACCCCGTTTTTGTAACGTCTGATCACTGCCGTTGGATCTTAACAATCTAACGGTTTAGAACTAGGGAGTTATTATATATAAAACTGTCCGAAGAAAGACCCCCCCATCAGATCCCCTCATTCTCACTCAGTCTTATAACCTAAAGAAAACCTAGCCGCCCTCATATCCAACCGCAAACCACCATCGAAAATCGCCTCACGGCGATTTCGGTGGTCCAAAGCTCCCCAAATTAACAACCTAGATTCCCCTTCACCCCCTCTTTACGAATCTCTCTACCGTTTTCCCCGAATCTCCGCTGATTTTTTTGAATCCTAAATCGAAAAATCACAGCCAAGACCCTAGTTGTTCCAAACCCCACCAAAATCACACTCCACAGTACTCAACCTCCTCTCACCACTACCCTACCCTCCATTTTCCGAAAAACCCCGTTAATTTTTTTGAATTTTAAAAGAAAAAATGCATAAGTACCCCCCTAACTTATACCCAGATTCCCAACTACATAGTTTTTCTATGCGGGAATCCTATTACCTCCCTAAACTTATTTTAAATGTAATTATTTGCACCCACATGTATTTTTAGTACTTTTTAATTCTTTCTTCTTTTTCTTATCCTTTTTTCTTATTTCTTATTATTATCATTTTTTTGGTTATTTCATTCTCTTTCTTTTTGTTTTGGTCACCGGCAGCATAAAATGGTGGTCGTCGAAATTTCATAAACACCATTTTTCTGGCGAATTTCTTTTCCGGCGATAGATTTTTATCCCGATCTAAGTATTTTTTGATATATATATATATATAT
>MU720900.1:122296-133508 GCA_026770625.1 Nicotiana glauca
GACTCCTCCACGGGCCGACCTCTCCACTGTACCTTCACTGACGCTTTATCCTTAGACCTCAATCTCCGCACCTGACGACCCAATATAGCTATAGGCTCCACATCATAAGTCAAGTCATCATCCAGCTGAACTGTACTGAAATCCAACACATGCGATGGGTCCCCAACATACTTCCGGAGCATAGACACATGGAACACCAGATGAACACCCGATAGGCTGGGTGGCAAAGCAAGCATATAGGCCACCTCTCCAATCCTCCTGAGTATCTCAAAAGGGCCAATGAATCTCGGACTTAGCTTTCCTTTCTTTCCAAATCTCATGACGCCTTTCATCGGCGAAACCTTCAGCAAAACCTTCTCACCCATTGAATAAGACACATCCCGGACCTTCCGGTCCGCATAACTCTTCTGGCGCGACTGGGCTGTGCGAAGTCTCTCCTGAATCACCTTCACCTTGTCCAATGCATCCTGGACCAACTCTGTCCCCAACAATCTAGCCTCGCTGGGCTCAAACTAACCAACTGGAGATCTACACCGTCTCCCATACAAGGCCTCATATGGCGCCATCTGAATGCTGGATTGATAGCTGTTGTTATAAGCAAATTCCGCGAGAGGCAATTAATCAGCACAAGAACCACCGAAATCAATAACACAGGCACGCAACATGTCCTCCAAGGTCTGAATGGTACGCTCGCACTGTCCGTCCGTTTGAGGATGAAATGCAGTGCTCAACTTTACCTGTGAACCCAACTCACGCTGGAATGTCCTCCAGAACTGAGAAGTAAACTGAGTACCTCTGTCTGATATGATAGAAACTGGGACCCCATGCAATCTCACAATCTCTCGGATGAAAATCTCTGCCAGTCGCTCTGAGGAGTAGGTAGTGCATACAGGAATGAAGTGCGCGGACTTGGTCAGCCTATCCACAATCACCCATACTGAGTCAAACTTCCTCGCTGTCCGAGGGAGACCACTCACGAAATCCATAGTAATCCGCTCCCATTTCCACTCAGGAATAACCATACGCTGAAGAACACCNCTGGAGTACCGCGAGATGTGAGCCTCCTCTAGTATCAACTCTCGAAGTCCATCTACATTGGGCACGCAAATTAGGCCCTGCATCCTCAACACACCATCACTATAAATAGTAACATCCCTGGCATCATCATGCTAAACTCTGTCTTTAAGGACAAGAAAGTGTGGATCATCATACTGGCGCTCACGAATGCGATCATATAAGGAAGACCGAGAAACAACGCAAGCCAATACCTTGCTGGGCTCTGAAATATCCAACCTCACTAGCCGATTGGCCAACGCCTGAACATCACATGCAAATGGTCTCTCCCCAACTGGAATATACGCCAGGCTGCCCATACTAACCGCCTTTCGGCTCAAAGCATCGGCCACTACATTGGCCTTCCCCGGATGATATAAAATGGTGATGTCATAATCCTTGAGCAACTCAAGCCACCTCCACTGCCTCAAATTTAGATCCTTCTGTTTAAACAAGTGCTGGAGACTGCGATGATCGGTATACACCTCACAGGACACGCCATACAAATAGTTCCTCCAAATCTTCAAGGCATGAACTATGGCAGCTAACTATAAATCATGAACATGGTAGTTCTTCTCATGAGGCTTCAACTGACGAGAAGCATAAGCAATAACCCTACCCTCCTGCATCAACACACAACCTATCCTGACTCTCGATGCATCACAATACACGGTATAAGAACCTGAAGCTGATGGCAAGACTAATAATGGAGCTGTGGTCAAAGCTATCTTGAGCTTCTGAAATCTCTCCTCACACTCATCAGACCACACAAATGGAGCACCCTTCTGAGTCAACTTAGTCAAGGGTGATGCAATAGAAGAAAATCCCTGAACAAACCGATGATAATACCCCGCCAAACCAAGAAAACTCCGGATCTCCGTAGCTGAGGACGGTCTAGGCCAACTCTGCACCGCCTCTATCTTCTTCGGGTCAACTTGAATACCATCACTAGACACCACGTGTCCCAAAAAAGCTACATACCCAAGCCAGAACTCGCACTTGGAGAACTTCGCATACAGCTTCTCCTCTCTCAACCTCTGCAATACTACTCTCAAATGCTGAGCATGCTCCTCCTGGCTACGAGAATACACCAGGATGTCATCAATAAACACAATCACAAAGGAATCCAGATACGGCCGGAATACACTGTTCATCAGATGCATGAACGCGGCTGGGGCATTTGTCAGCCCAAAAAACATAACTAGAAACTCATAATGCCCATATCTCGTCCTGAAACTGTCTTCATGATATCAGAATCTCTAATCTTCAACTGGTGATAGCCTGAACGAAGATCAATCTTCGAGAACACCCTCGCTCCCTGGAGCTGATCAAATAAATCATCAATACGTGGTAGAGGATACTTTTTCTTCACCGTTACCTTGTTCAGATACCTATAATCAATACACATCCTCATTGAGCTATCTTTCTTCTTGACAAACAACACCGATGCACCCCACGGTGACACACTTGGCCGAATGAACCCCTTATCTAGGAGTTCCTGAAGCTGCTCCTTTAATTCCTTCAACTCAGTTGGTGCCATACGATAAGGAGGAATAGAGATGGGCTGAGTTCCAGGCACCAAATCAACACCAAAATCAATATCCCTGTCCAGCGGCATGCCCGACAGGTCTAATGGAAACACATCTGGGAAGTCCCTCACAATAGGCACAGAATCAATACTAGGAGTCTCAGCTCCAACATCCCTCACAAACGCTAAATATGATAAACACCCTTTCTCAACCATCCTCTGAGCCTTTAAGAAAGAAATCACCCAGCTAGGGACATAATCAGTCGAACCTCGCCACTCAATTCGCGGAATACCAGGAATAGCCAACGTAACTGTCTTGGCATGAATGTCTAGAATAGCATGGCACGGAGATAACCAGTCCATACCCAGAATCACATCGAAATATACCATACCCAACAATAGCAAATCAACTCGGGTCTCCAGACCCCCAATAGTAACAAGACAGGATCGATATACATGATCCACAATAATCGTATCACCCACCGGGGTGGATACATGCACAGGCAAGGCAAGACAACCATGGGTCGTACCTAAATGATGAGCAAAATATGAAGACACATATGAATATGTAGACCCGGGGTCAAACAAAATAGAAGCATCTCTGTGGCACACTGAGATAATACCTGTGATCACTGCGTCAGATGCAACAGCATCCCTCCTGTCTGGGAGTGCATAGAACCGATCCTGACCACCGCTCGATCGATCAACACTCCAGGGACAACCTCTAGATGACTGACCCCCACCCCTACTAGACTGGGATGGTGGTGAAGTAGATGGAGTAGAAGAGGAGGGCTGACCCCTCTACTGAGACCGACCCCTACGAAGTCGTGGACACTGTCTCCTCATGTGGCCAAACTCGCCACACTCATAACAACTACCCGGAGCTGGAGAAGGGGACTGAAGGGAACCCCTCGCTGCAGACGAGCCCTGGGCTGAAGAAACAGGGGTAGAACTCTGAGCTGGAAGGGCGCTGAGTGAAGACAGGCCCTGCTGATAACCCTGACGGCCACGGCCGGAAGAAGTTCCACTGTACTCTGGGTGACCTGTCTGAGGAGGCCTGAAAGATCGACCTCTGCTCTACTGAAACTGGCCCCTAGATGGAGCACCAATGTAGCTACCTGAACCTCGAGGCCTCTTGGCCTCCCTCTCGCTCTCGCTCTCGGCGACGATCTGTCTCAATCTGGCGAGCCATATCCACTACCTCCTCAAATGAAGCTGCTACCACCCTCTCCCTGGTCATCAGAATACGAATAGAATAGTTGAGGCCATCTATGAACCTCTTGATCCTCTCCCGATCTGTCGGGATCATCCATGTAGCATGTCTGGCCAACTGAGTAAATCTTAACTCATACTGGGTCACTGTCATATCACCCTGGATCAACCACTCAAACTGTCGGCGCAGCTCCTCTATGCGAGACTGCGGCACGTACTTCTCCAAAAAGGGAGTGGAGAACTGCTGCCAAGTAAGGGGTGCTGCTCCTGCAGGCCTACGCCTCTCAAACTCCTCCCACCATGTAAATGCTGGTCCTGAGAACTGGAAGGTGGTAAAATACACCCCACTCGACTCCAAGATCCCTTGAGTGCGAAGCATCCTCTGACACTTGTCCAAAAATCCCTGGGCATCCTCGCCCTCTGTACCGCTGAATGTCGGAGGCTGAAGTCTACCAAACCTCTCCTGCCAATGCTGCTCGTCGTCTGGCATCACTGGAACAACATAACCTGGGGCTGGTGCGACTGGCACAACTGGAGCAACCGGTGCAACTGGCTGAGCTGGGGCTGCCTCTGGTGTCTGTAGTCCCTGCACAACCTGCTCTGGTGTGCGGGCTGCGGGGGTCTGATGACCACCCTCGGTCTGAGAAGTAGCTGCAGCAGTAGAAACTGAAACTGCCTGAGCCAGACCAGTACAGACAGATAAGATCTGAGCTAATGCCCCTGAAGACCAGGAGTCACGGTAGGCACTGCCGGTGCCTGAGCGGGTGCTGCTGGAGCATCAACAGCTGGAGGCTGATCCTGAATAGGGGCAACTGGTGGGTCAACTGGTACTGCCCCTGCTGCTCTACCACGACCACGACCACGACCGCGACCACGGCCTCTAGCTGGTGGCAATGGTGGTCGTCCACCTCGTCCGGTAGCACGAGTCCTCACCATCTGGGAGAGAATGGAATACAGAAGTTTAGTTCTCGGAACAACAAAACCGCACGACAAGAGTTCAAGAATATGAAGTGTTTCCTACAGGTTCTGCAGCCTCTCGAGGATAAATACAGACGTCTCTGTACCGATCCGCGAGACTCTACTAACCGGCTCAAGACTCATGAGGCCTAGTAACCTAGGCTCTGATACCAACTTGTCACGACCCCAAACCCGGTCGTGATGGCGACCAACACAACTGCTAGGCAAGCCAGACCAATTTCACTCTCACCCCGAGCATAAGCTCAAAACCATTTGTTGAAAGTCATTAACAACATTGAAACCAAAATATAACTGATAGATCGAATAATCTGAAAATCAACAATACTGAAAAACCTCCCAAAGACCTGGGGGTCATGAGTCTAGAGCCTCTACCAGAATAGCATAAATATACTGTAAAACAACATAGTCTGAAGTGCGCGGAAGAGTCAAATAACAGGAAATAGGGGAGAAGTCGGGTCCTGCGGACGTCAGGCAGCTACCTCGATAACTCCGTATAAAAAACTCTGATGAACAGCTGTAATCTCAGCTAGCTCCCGGAGTACCTGGATCTGCACACAAGGTACAGGGAATAAAGTGAGTACTTCCAACTCAGTGGTAATAGACATGTATAATGTCTGACAGTAAGAAATCCCAAAATATAGCATAAAGTAAAGCTAAGAACAGTACTCCTACATATTTAACAGTGTAATAATAGCTAACAGAAATAGTGAAAACAGGTATATATATATATATATATATATGCATGAATGCAATGCAATGCACATGACCGCTACGGCGCGTAGCCCGATCCATTTGGGTACCCGCGCTCACTGTGGGGGTTCAGACTCCGGAAGGGCTCCTACAGCCCAAGCGCAATATCATAGAAACATACGCTGCGGTGTGCAGCCCGATCCACTATCAGTCCAGCTATATGCATGCAAGCCACACATGCATAGTCAACTTACCAGTTTTAGTTCCAGTTATCAACTAGGTGTTTGAAACCTTAGAATTTTGCTAGTCATTTCAGGACAAATGTTTAGCTCAGGACTGATATCATGAAAACATGTTATAAATCACAGAAATAGTGATAATACTTCTTACGAAATCTAAATAACCGGCACACAGCCTAAATATATCCATAACCATCCAAGTAGGAGGTTTACCAGCTAATTTATAGCTAACAACACAGTACAACATCACTCGGGAGAACTAAGACATAGTCCCCGATCACAATCGACCCTGCACTCACCGTAGAGTACGTGTCTCGCCTCAATATAGCGTCACAAAGTGATATACCGGGGTTTCAAATCCTCAGGTCATCATTCACATCTATTACTCACCTCGAACCGACTCCGAGACTAGACCGCAATGCTTTTCCCTCTAGAATCGACCTCCGCGGGTGTCAAATCTGATCAAAACCAATAGGAATACATCAAAATAGGCTAATGGAATATAACCTAATCGAAATAACTCGAAAATACCCAAAAACACGAAGTTGGCAAAATCCGAGCCCCGGGCCCACTTCTCGAAAAATTACGAAATCCACATTTTCGGAATCCTCATCTCACCACGAGTCTGTACATATAAAGTTTATCAAAATCGGAGTCCAATAGCCCCTTCAAATTCCAAATTTTCAATACCAAAAATCAAGCCCTAAATTCTCCCATTTCCACCCAATTTTCAGAGATTTAGATGATGATTCTATAATAATATCACGAAATTAGATCATAAAACTTACCTCCAATCGAAACCTAGGTGAAATTCTCTTACTCCCTCGTCCAATAGCTCCAAAATGTGCTCAACAGTGGCGGAAATGAGTTTTTGCTCGCAGATGTTATGTTATAAAACCCTTCTGTCCGCCCAGTCATTTACTCTATGCGATCGCATCCTCTCCCCTGCAATCGCATTGAACATTCTTTCCAGGCCTCCAAAATGACCTATGTGATCGTAACATCTACTTTGTGATCGCATTGCTTTAGAATCCGACTCTACGTGATCGCAATACATATTCCGCGATCGCACAACACAAACTTCCCCAAGAACCCCAGGTCCATTACACTACGTGATCGCATACCAACACCTGCGATCGTAGAGAACAAACTTCACCACTTATGCGATCGCACACTCCTGACCGCGATCACACTGAACAAAAATCCAAGCCTCCCTAAACCTCCTATGCGATCGCAACAGAACCCCTGCGATCGCATTGAACAAAAGTCTGCAATATTTATGACAGAAAATCTGATCTCCTAGCCAGCCAAAAATGATCCGTTTGAACCCCCGAAATCACTCAAGGCCCCCGGGACCTCAACCAAAACCACCAACGTACTCCAAAACATCATACGAACTTGTTCCAATCATAAAAACACGTCCTTAAACACAAAAATCATCAAATCATGACTGATTCAAGCCTAAGTTTCAACTATAACTTCCGAAACCAACATTCAATCAAAAACCTGACCGAACGATGTCCGAATGACCTGGAAATTTGCAGACATATCCAAAATCACCTAACAAAGCTATTACAACTCTCGGAATTCCATTCCGACTCCCGGATCAAAATCTCACCTATCAACCGTATTCTGCCAAAATTCCAACTTCGCCAATTCAAGCCTATTTCTACACCGGACCTCCAAATTCAATTCCGATCGCTCTCCTAAGTCACAAATCACCTCCCGAAGCTAACCGAACTACCGGAATTTACATCTGATCCCTATAACCTCATAGTCAACTTCCGGTTGATTTTTCTGAAACAAACTCCCTTCTAAGAGGCTATATGCCTCATTTTCAACCAGAACCAATTCAATTACACCCAATAGACTCTAATACTGATATAGAAATATGAAGCAATACAATAAAGGGAAAACGGGTGGTAAATCATGTGACGACGGGCCGGGTCGTCACAGTTCGGTTGGTTGAACCCCAAACCTTCATTAGTCGAATGTTCTTTGCCAGAACAGTCGATTAGTGTTAGTTCGGGTTCACGTCTGCTTTGAAGAAGTTTGGTCAAATTTTTAGCTGGTCTGGTTTTCTAAAGAATAAACGAAGTTAGGTAATTCTTTTCACTTTTTATTTTTGTTTGTTGTTTCCTTTCTTTGCCTGTTCATGTTTTCCTGTTTAGATGCATGTTTAGATTTCTTTTCTTCTTCCTCTTTTCACTGTTAGTTTGATTTCTGGCATCTATTTTGTTAGGAGTAATTAAAGCACGTTCAGAACCTCATCATTAGAAATTCAATTTAAGTTCAGGCTTAGGTTACTAGTTAGGGTTTTGCGAATTATTTGTTCTGTTTTCCCCTTTTCATGTTCATTAGTCGCATGTTTAGTTTTAACTTTAGATTGTTTCTTTTCTTTTTTTTTTCCAGCAAATTCTTAGTTTTTTAGTTATTCTTGATTAACTGGAGCATGTTTACATTTCAGTACTTAAATCGCATGATTTTAGGGATTATTTGATGCCTACCCTGTTTTGCCTCTATGAGTTCATTTGGTAATCAGTTTTATTGAATCAACAAGGTATTTAGGTCGACTGTTGCCTTAATGGTTTAAAATTAAAAACTGATCGGTTGAATACTAGTTTTTCTTTGTAGTTTAATTCATTGTATTTATTAATTGAGTGTATTAGATTTAGACTTCATTCTTAGGTTCACTTAGCTAGGCATTTTTGTTTGTTGGGTCTTTTTTATTCGAATTTCTCATTTTTGTTTAGGTTTTGTTTTGTTTGTCCTAATCTAAAAATCATTTGAAACTTCAGGGGCTTAATTGAACTTAAAAGTTTATGATAGAAGCTGAAATAAGCATTAACCTAAAGGGTAAAAAGAGGGGTTTCTACTCAAGCTAAAAAATCAGAAGTTTCTAAAAATGTACAGCTGTCCTAGCTGTTAGGAAAAAATGTTGAAATATAGGACAGTTGTACCAAGGGTTGTAAAAATACAAAAGTACTATTATTCTCTAGGATAAGGAATATGCCAAAATGATACTCTCCCAAGGCAGCCTATATAGATAGGCTCACTCACTCTGGAAAAAAACATTTAGCAATCATCAGCATTTCATTGCACAAAAGTTCCATTTTACTTTCTGAAAATTGAGATTCCAAAAATCTTAAAAAAAGAACTCCAAAACCACTAATTTTCTGATTTTTTACAAGTGTAAAAATATGGTTTTAAAAATAGAGAGTTTTCTTGGTCTACTAGCTGGGATTTCTAGGTTCAACTAGCTTGTTTTGGGGTATGAAGTTTTGGTTCATTTAGGATTGCTGTAGCTATAGTTGGCTGTTGCTTTTCTGTGCTTTTGAATTTCTCCAGCATTTGTTTCTTGCATTTTCATTTGTTGTCTTGTTTGCGGCCTTAAGGTACACAATTTCCTCCATGTTCAAGCATTTGTAGTTGGAACTTAAGATAAATACAAATTGGTTCTTGCTTTATCAATGTTCACATTATTTATATGTTTTCCTGCTGTGGTTTGCATGCTGAAATTACTACGGTGTTGAGGTTGTTCTCTTTTAAAATGTGTGAATCTCTTACCCCATTCATTTGTTTTATATTATGCATATTGATTTCTTGTACGAGTCTAGCATTGTCTGTGGGTATATATACTTGTTTCCTGTTTAGATTTCCATTTTTGAGGTAATTAATGAAGTGTGTGGCCATATTTTGCTTTCTTTCCCTATCATGCTATCTGATAACCTCCTCTCACTCAAAACCTTTTATTTTTCCTTCTTTATTTTGGCTGAAAGTTGTTTGCCTGCAGATTTGGTCACTAGATGACAAAATCAGCAGGCCCAAAGGCTAAGAAATCTAAAACTCTACTGCTCAAGCTTGCTAAAATCCAGCCTAGTTCATTTGAGGGGCACAGTCTCAATGGATAGGCAATATCCAAGAGAGGCAGTGTTCGTTTGGTCATATGGAGATTGTAATAGCTTAGTGACTAGATTAGTTTTTTCATATATTTAATAGGCTTATCATGTAATAGTGAGACAAGAGGAGTTACTCTGATGGTAAGCAACCTCCACTTCCAACTAAGAGGTTGTGAGTTCGAGTCTTCCCAAGAGCAAGGTGGGAAGTTCTTGGAGGGAAGGATGCAGATGGTCTATTTGGAAACAACCTCTGTACCCTAGGGTCGGGGTAAGGTCTGTGTCACGACCCGAATTTTCTACCATCGGTAGTCGTGATGGCGCCTACTAGAGGGAGCTAGGCAAGCCAACTCTTACTTATCTTTATATTATTAAAATTATTTCTTTTAGCAATTTAACAATAGTAATGTAAATGCAGCAGAATAAATTAAATAAGTAGAAGACTTAATAGATAATACTAGATGCGACACCATAATGGAAACACAAACCTCTACCCAAGAAGTGGTGTCACAATACTCACGAACTTCTAGGAATACTAAACACAATCATTTGAAAGAAATATACAACTATTTGTCTTGAATACATGAGATAACAAACTAAAAATAAGGATAAAGGAGACGCCGGGCCTGCGGACGCCTGCAAGGCTACCTTGGTGTCTCGCTGATCCAAATGCTAACACTTACACTACTGATGTTGCTGTCCAAAACTTGTATCTGTGCAAAAGAGCACAGAGTGTAGTATTAGCACAACCGACCCCATGTGCTGGTAAGTGCCTAGCCTACTCCGGCGAAGTAGTGACGAGGCTAGGACCAAACACTCACATAAACCTGTGCAGTTTATATATATACACACAACAAGAAATGACAGGAAATAACAAGTAATATTTGGGAAGGGAAAAACATACTCTGGGGTGGCAACAAAACATAATATCAGAAATAAACGAGTAATGTAATTAAAATCACTTTCAAGTTCAAATCATCTTGTTGCAGGCGTGCAACCCGATCCCATTTCATTTCATATCTTGTGGTAGGTGTACCACCCGCTCCCATTTCAATTCATATCTTGTGGTAGCGTACCACTCGCTCCCATTTCAATATCATTTATGGTAGGCGTACCACTCGCTCCCATTTCAATATCATTCGTGGTAGGCGTACCACTCGCTCCTATTTGTGCACATTATGTTACCGGCATGGAAACCAATATCGAATAATCAATATAATTTGTGGTAGTCGTATCACTCGCTCCCGTTTCAATATCATTTGTGGTAGGCGTACCACTTGCTCCCATTTCAATATAATTTGTGGTAGGCATACCACTCGCTCCTATTTCAATACATATCTTGTGGTAGGCGTACCAGCTGCTCCCATTTCATTTTTAACTCAGTGTACAATATATTACCGGCAAAGAAACCAATAATAAATAATCAAACAATATATTACCGGCAAAGAAAACCCAAAACAAATAATCAAACAATATATTACCGGCAAGGAAACCAATAACAAATAATCAAACAATGTATTACCGGCAAGGAAACCAATAACAAATAATCAAACGTCCCGACAAGGGAGGATCAACTATAACCAATCCTATTAAATTTCAACTTCACAAAGTTTAAA
>MU720900.1:133706-145501 GCA_026770625.1 Nicotiana glauca
AGCCTACTCCGGCGAAGTAGTGACGAGGCTAGGACCAAACACTCACATAAACCTGTGCAGTTTATATATATACACACAACAAGAAATGACAGGAAATAACAAGTAATATTTGGGA
The DNA here is from genome assembly GCA_026770625.1 of Nicotiana glauca. NCBI lineage: Eukaryota > Viridiplantae > Streptophyta > Magnoliopsida > Solanales > Solanaceae > Nicotiana > Nicotiana glauca. The sequence goes on from MU720900.1 coordinate 133,822, forward strand.
AGGGAAAAACATACTCTGGGGTGGCAACAAAACATAATATCAGAAATAAACGAGTAATGTAATTAAAATCACTTTCAAGTTCAAATCATCTTGTTGCAGGCGTGCAACCCGATCCCATTTCATTTCATATCTTGTGGTAGGTGTACCACCCGCTCCCATTTCAATTCATATCTTGTGGTAGCGTACCACTCGCTCCCATTTCAATATCATTTATGGTAGGCGTACCACTCGCTCCCATTTCAATATCATTCGTGGTAGGCGTACCACTCGCTCCTATTTGTGCACATTATGTTACCGGCATGGAAACCAATATCGAATAATCAATATAATTTGTGGTAGTCGTATCACTCGCTCCCGTTTCAATATCATTTGTGGTAGGCGTACCACTTGCTCCCATTTCAATATAATTTGTGGTAGGCATACCACTCGCTCCTATTTCAATACATATCTTGTGGTAGGCGTACCAGCTGCTCCCATTTCATTTTTAACTCAGTGTACAATATATTACCGGCAAAGAAACCAATAATAAATAATCAAACAATATATTACCGGCAAAGAAAACCCAAAACAAATAATCAAACAATATATTACCGGCAAGGAAACCAATAACAAATAATCAAACGTCCCGACAAGGGAGGATCAACTATAACCAATCCTATTAAATTTCAACTTCACAAAGTTTAAACCAATACTCGATATCAAGTCTCAACAAACAAGTTTTCATAGAATACGAATTTATCAATTTAAGACCCACGGTCATACTCCACACCAACATATGGATACTCGTCACCATGCCCATACGTCGTAATCGACAAGTAGCAAATAACAATTACGACTCAACTCCTATTCCCTCAAGCTAGGGTAGATCAAACACTTACCTCGCTTTGCAATTTCAATCAATTATTCGACCGCAACTTTCCCTTTTGAATTTATCTCCAAATGCTTCAAATCTATTCACAAACAATTCGAAATACTCAACACGGATCGTAGGAATGAATTGGATAAAAATTTACTAATTTTCCGAAAAAATCCAAAATTTATTTTAATATTCAATAGTGGGACCCACATTTCGAATCCCGGAAAAACTTGCGAAATCCAAACACCCATTCTGATACGAGTTCAACCACATCAATTTTATCCAATTCCGATAACAACTCGACCTCCAAATCTAAAATTTTTATTTTTGGAAGATTTTGCAAAAATCTTGATTTCTACCATTTAAATTTGAATTAAACAATGAAAATAACCATGTATTCATGTAATATAAACACTTTCGAGTATAAGACACTTACTTTAGTTGAAATCATGAAAAATACCTCAAAATCGCCCAAGAACCGAGCTCCAAAAACCCCAAAACGAAAATGAAGAAATGAGCATTTTTGGTCCTTAAGTTTCTGCCCGCCCGTCACTAAAATTCTATTTTCGTCACTAAAAGTCACACTAAAAGTTTAGCAGCAACAGCTTTACCAGCCATATTCAATCAATCATAACTTTTTGTACAAATGTCCAACTTACGAATCGTTTAATATTCTGGAAACTAGAATGCAAGGGCTACAACTTTCATGTTTTGCACATTTCCAGGTTCTTTATATATTGGGAGATATAAGCTTCCATATTAGCCTCCTCGCATTAGAAATTTCTGGAAGATTTTCAAAACAGCTTGCCCAGCCTTTATTCAATCAAGCATAACTTTCTGTGCAATTGTCCAAATGATTAATGGTTTAACTTTATGGAAACTAAAATGCAAGGGCTACAACTTTAGTTTTTGAATCATCTCCAAATTCTTTATAGATTGCGATATATAATAGCTTCCAATGTCCCAATCGAAAATGGCAAAGCGCGAACTAGGTTGCTGCCCAGTTTTGCACCTGCGGCAGATTTATCGCACATGCGAGATCGATTATGTGAATACTGTTCATGCTTCTGCAATGCCTCCACTTCTGCAATCACTGTTCAGGCACCTGCGGTCTCGCAAGTGCGAAAGAATTTTCGCTTCTGTGAATAAGCCAGCAAGCTGCCAGCTTTGCTTCCGCGGTGCCAACATCGTTGCAGCATTTTGAACATCGCACCTGTGATTGCGCAGGTGCGGAAGGATGTCCGTATGTGTGAACTTACTCCAGTTCCGCCCAGGTTTCTTCTGCGACGAAATCATCGCTTCTGCGAGGTCGTTGCTGCGTAGAAAACATCGCAGAAGCGATGCACCAACAGTGCTGAAATTTCCAGCAGCTATTTTCGAGTTAAAGTTGATCTGTTAACCTTCCAAAATCCACCCGAGGCCCCGAAACTTCAACCAAACATGCCAACCAATCCTAAAACATCATTCAAACTTGTTCCAATCCTCAGAACGCTCAAAACAATATAAAAACACAAATTTTACATCGGATTCAAGCCTAAGAATTTCAAAAACTCTCAAATTACACTTTCGATCAAAAAGTCTATCAAACCTCGTCCGAATGACCTAAAATTTTGCACATAAGTCACATTCAACACTACGAAGCTACTCCAACTTCCAGAATTCCATTCCAGCCCTCGGATCAAAATTTTACTATCAAACCGGAAACTTCAAATTTTCAATTTCTCAAAAATGATCCGATTCAGGTCGTTTCATGTCATTTTCTTACCAAACTTTACAGGAAGCGCTTAAACAACATATAAGACCTGTACCGGGCGTTAGAACCATAATACGAGCCCGATACCATTACTTTTTAATCAAATTTCATTTTTATTTTCCTTAAATATTTTCAGAAAACAATTTTACTCAAAAATTCTTTTCTCGGGCCTGAGACCTCAGAATTCAATTCCTGGCATACACCCAAGTCCCATATTTTTCTACGGACCTTCCGAGACCGTCAAATCACGGGTCCGGGTCCGCTTACCCAAAATGTTGACCGGAGTCAAATTTATTCATTTTAATATTAAAACTTAGCAAATTTTCACAGAAACTCATATTTGAGCTTCCAGCTATGCGTACGGACTATGCACGCAAATTGAGGCAATTATAAATGAGGTTTTCAAGGCCTCAAAAGCTCATAATGAATAAGAAAACAAGTGATAACCCTTTGGGTGGTCACATTTTCCACCTCTAAAACAACCGTTCATCCTCGAACAGACATAAGAAGGAAGTACCTGAGTCAGGGAATAGATGGGGATAACGGCTCCGCATATCAGACTCGGACTCCCAGGTCGAAGCTTCAGGAGGATGACCTCTCCATTGAACACGAGCAGAGGGAAAACTCTTGGATCTCAACTGACGGACTTGCCGATCTAAGATAGCCACATGCTCCTCCTCATAAGACAAGTCTTTGTCCAACCGGACAATGCTAAAATCTAATACGTGGGCTGGATCGCCGTGATATTTCCGGAGCATGGATACATGAAAAACTGGATGTACCGCCGATAAGATAGGAGGCAATGCAAGTTTATAAGCCACCTCTCCAACTCGCTCAAGAATCTCGAATGGGCCAATAAACCTACGGCTAAGCTTGCCCTTCTTCCCAAATCTCATTACGCCCTTCATAGGCGACACTCGGAGCAATACCCGCTCACCAACCATGAAAGCTATATCTCGAACCTTACGATCTGCATAGCTCTTTTGCCTGGACTGAGTTGTACGAAGCCTATCCTGAATGATCTTGACCTTGTCCAAGGCCTCCTGAACTAAATCCGTACCCAACAGCCGAGCCTCTCCCGGCTCGAGCCATCCAATCGGAGATCGACACCGTCTACCATACAAAGCTTCATAAGGAGCCATCTGGATGCTCGATTGATAGCTGTTATTATAGGCAAACTCTGCCAAAGGCAGGAGTTGATCCCACGAACCTCCAAAATGAATAACACAGGCTCGGAGCATATCCTCTAAAATCTGAATGGTCCTTTCGGACTGACCGTCCGTCTGGGGATGAAATGATGTACTAAGATGAACTTGGGTGCCCAACTCTCGTTGAAACGCCTTCCAGAAATGCGAGGTAAACTGCGCACCTCGATCCAAAATGATAGATATAGGCACCCCTTGAAGGCGAACAATCTCCCCGATATAAATCCCAGCTAATCTCTCAGACGAATAGGTGGTGGTAACCGGAATAAAATGCACCGACTTGGTCCGCCTATCAACAATAACCCAAACCGCATCAAACTTCTTCCGAGTCATCGGAAGTCCAGTAACGAAATCCATGGTAATCCTTTCCCACTTTCACTCGGGAAACTCAATTCTCTGAAATAAACCACCAGGCCTCTGATGCTCATATTTAACCTGTTGATAGTTCAAACACCGCGCTACATATTCCACAATATCTTTTTTCATTCTACGCCACCAATAATGTTCCCGCAAATCCTGATACATCTTTGCTGCGCCTGGATGAATAGAATACCGGGAACTGTGAGCTTCCTCTAAAATCAATTGTCGAAGTCCATCAACATTTGGCATAAAAATTCGCCCTTGCAATCTCAAAACTTCATCAGCATCTAAGGTGACCTTCTTGGCACCTCCTCGCCGAACCGTGTCTTTAAGGACACATAAATGAGGATCATCAAACTGCCGATCACGGATACGCTCCAATAATGAAGAGCGAGTGACCGTGAAAGCTAGCACTCGACTAGGCTCAGAAATATCCAACCTCACAAATCGGTTGGCTAAGGCATGAACATCCAAAGTAAGCGGTCTCTGACTGACCGGAATATAAGCAAGACTGCCCATACTGGCTGACTTCCTACTCAAAGCGTCAGCCACCACATTTGCTTTTCCTGGGTGATATCATAATATTTCAACATTTCCAACAACCTTCTCTGCCTCAAATTCAACTCCTTCTGTTTAAACAGGTACCGAAGACTCTTGTGATCAGTGAATACTTCACATGCCACGCCATACAAATAATGCCTCCATATTTTCAGTGCGTGAACAATCGCCGCCAACTCCAGATCATGTACTGGATAGTTCTTTTCATGGCTTTCCAACTGCCTCGAAGCATAGGCAATGACCTTGCCATCCTGCATCAACACTACACCAAGCCCAATACGGGAAGCATCACAATAAACCGTATAGGGTTTCGAACCTGTGGGCAAAACCAACACCGGTCCTGTGGTCAAGGCTGTCTTGAGCTTCTGAAAGCTCGCCTCACATTCATCTGACCATTCGAACTGGACACCTTTCTGGGTCAATCTGGTCATCGGGGTCGCAATAGATGAAAACCCCTCCACAAATCGCTGATAATAACCTGCTAATCCTAAGAAACTCCGGATCTCTGTGGCTGATGTTGGTCTAGGCCAGTTCTTGACTTCCTCAATCTTCCTTGGATCAACCTGTATACCTTCTGCCGTCACAACATGACCCAGGAATGCAACTGTACTTAACCAGAACTCATATTTTGAAAATTTTGCACAAAGCTGACTATTTTTCAGAGTCTGGAGAGCCACTCTGAGATGCTGCGCATGCTCCTCCTGACTGCGGGAGTATATCAATATGTCATCAATGAAGACTATCATGAACAAGTCTAAATAAGGCCTGAACACTCGATTTATCAATTCCATAAAAGCTGTTGGGGCATTTGTCAACCCAAAAGACATGACCAGGAATTCATAATGTTCGTACCGAGTGCGGAATGCTGTCTTAGGAACATCAGATGCCCTAATCTTCAATTGACTGTATCCAGATCTCAAGTCTATCTTTGAAAACACCTTGGCACCCTGAAGCTGGTCAAATAAATCATCAATCTGCGGAAGTGGATATTTATTTTTGATAGTAACCTTGTTCACCTGCCGATAATCTATGCACATTCTCATCGAACCATCTTTCTTCTTTACAAATAATACCGGTGCGCCCCACGGCAAAACACTGGGTCTAATGAAACCCTTTTCAAGTAAATCCTGCAACTGCTCGTTCAACTCCTTCAACTCTGGCGAGGCAAATTCGGCAAAGCTAAGATCACAGTCTTGGCATGACAATCCTAGATAGCATGATATTGAGATAGCCAGTCCGTCCCCAACATGATATCAAAATTGACCATATCTAAAAGCAATAAGTCAACATGGTTCTCAAGACCCCCAATCACCACAATGCAGGAATGATGAACTCGATCGACCGTGATAGATTCGACCACCGGTGTGGACACATAAATAGGAACACTCAGGGAATCACTAGGCAGAACTAAGTACGGTGCAAAATAAGATAACAGATACGAATACGTAGACCCAGGTCAAATAACACTGAAGTGTTTCTATCACAAACCAGAATATTACCTGTAATGTTTGCATCTGAAGGCTCAGCCTCTTGCCTGACTGCTGGCTGGCCTACACCTCTGGCGGTCTGAGCTCGACCTCTATGACATATACCTTAACCTCTACGACCTCTGCTCCCACCTCAAGCTGGCTGGACGGGATGTTGAACACCTGGTGCCTGAATCATAGCACGAGAACTCTGATGCTAAGAGCTGATTGAAGCTCGAGGGCAATACTTGACAATGTGCCTCGGGTCACCACAAGCATGGCAAGACCTCAACTGTTGCGACTGAGCATCCCTCAACCTCGGGCAAGCCCTCCTGAGATGACCATACTCGCCACATTCATAACATCCACGCAAATGCTGTGGCTGGGGAAACTGAGACTGGCCCTGTGAACCTGAATGACCACCTGAAGTACCATGAGTGACTTGGAGAGCTGACTGAAAGGATCTATGAGGATGGCCTCTACCATAGGAATTTCTACCTCCAGACGAGGTACCACTGAATTTGCCTGCATGACGGGGTCTCTTATCCGACCCTTGGCTGCCTTTCTGAAAAATGATCTCTCCTCCGGCTTGAGCCACTATACCCTACTGACCTGCCACAGCTAGCTGAACCACTGGAGCTTGAACTTTGGGAGTTACCTGCTCCGGAGTGCGCGTAACAGGAGTTTGAACCCCTCCTCCAGCCTGAGAAGTGGCTGGAGCTACTGGAAGCAAACCCGCTTGGACAACTCTCTCCATGAAGACTACTAATCGGACTAGAGCGTCCTGAAGAACTGGGGTGGCAATAAACCCCTCTGGGACCTGAGCTGGCCCACCGAAACTGTTGGGGCTGGAACCTCCTCCTCAACATCAACCTGAGGCTCCGCCACTAGGGCTGCTGTTGGGGACTCGGGCTGCTGAGCGGTAGATGAGGAAGCACGTGTTCTCGCCATCTGCGAAGGAACATAGTAGAATTTCGATTAGCCTTTGAAGAACAAATTCGCACGACAGGAAAGAACAAATGTGAGTTTTTTCCTAACTCTGTAGCCTCTGGGGGATAAATACAGACGTCTCCATACCGATTCCTCAGACTCTACTAAGGTTTTTTGTGAGTTGTGAGACCTATGTAACCTAGAGCTCTGATACCAACTTGTCACGACTCGAATTTCCCACCATCGGGAGTCGTGAAGGCGCCAACTAGTGGAAGCTAGGTAAGCCAACACTTATTTATCTTTATATTATTAAAATTCTTTCTTTTAGAAATTTAACAATAATAATGTAAATGCAGCGGAATAAATTAAATAAGTGGAAGACTTAATAGATAATACTAGATGCGATACCGTAATGGAAACACAAACCTCTACCCAAGAACTGGTGTCACAATACTCACGAACTTCTAGGAATACTAAACACAATCATTTGAAAGAAATATACAACCGTTTGTCTCAAATACATGAGATAACAGACTAAAAATAAGGATAGAGGAGACGCCGGGCCTGCGGACGCCTGCAAGGCTACCTCGGTGTCTCGCAGATCCAAATGCTAACACTTGCATTACTGCTGCTGCTGTCCAAAACCTGTATATGTGCAAAAGCGCACAAAGTGTAGTATCAGCATAACCGACCCCATGTACTGGTAAGTGCCTAGCCTACTCCGGCAAAGTAGTGACGAGGATAGGACCAGGCACTCACATAAACCTGTGCAGTTTAAATATATATACAACAAGAAATGATAGGAAATAACATGTAATATTTGGGAAGGGGAAAATATACTCTGGGGTGGCAACAAAATATAATATCAGAAATAAACGAGTAATGGAATTAAAATCACTTTCAAGTTCAACTCATCTTGTTACAAGTTTGCAACCCGATCCCATTTCATTTCATATCTTGTGGTAGGCGTACCACCCGCTACCATTTCAATTCATATCTTGTGGTAGGCGTACCACTTGCTCCCATTTCAATATCATTTGTGGTAGGCGTACCACTCGCTCCCATTTGTGCACATTATGTTACCGGTATGGAAACCAATAACGAATAATCAATATAATTTGTGGTAGGCGTACCACTCGCTCCCGTTTCAATATCATTTGTGGTAGGCGTACCACTCGCTCCCATTTCAATATAATTTGTGGTAGGCGTACCACTCGCTCCCATTTCAATATAATTTGTGGTAGGCGTACCACTCGCTCCCATTTCAATACATATCTTGTGGTAGGCGTACCACCTGCTCCCATTTCATTTTTAACTCAGTGTACAATATATTACCGACAAAAAAACCAATAACAAATAATCAAACAATATATTATCGGCAAAGAAAACCCAAAACAAATAATCAAACAATATATTACCGGCAAGGAAACCAATAACAAATAATCAAACAATGTATTACCGGCAAGGAAACCAATAACAAATAATCAAATGTCCCGACAAGGGAGGATCAACTATAACCAATCCTATTAAATTTCAAATTCACAAAGTTTAAACCAATACTCGATATCAAGGCTCAACAAACAAGTTTTCATAGAATCAAATAAGAATACAAATTTATCAATTTAAGAGCCACTATCATGCTCGACACCAACATATGGATACTCGTCACTATGCCCATACGTCGTAATCGACAAGTAGCAAATAACAATTACGACTCAACTCCTATTCCCTCAAGCTAGGGTAGATCAAACACTTACCTCGCTTTGCAATTTCAATCAATTATTCGACCACAACTTTCCCTTTTGAATTTGTCTCCAAATGCTTCAAATCTATTCACAAACAATTCGAAATACTCAACACGGATCGTAGGAATGAATTAGATAAAAATTTACTAATTTTCCGAAAAAAATCCGAAATTTATTTTAATATTCAATAGTGGGACCCACATTTCGAATCCCGGAAAAACTTGCGAAATCCAAACACCCATTCCGATACGAGTTCAACCATATCAATTTTATCCAATTCCGATAACAACTCGACCTCAAAATCTAAAATTTTTATTTTTGGAAGATTTTGCAAAAATCTTGATTTCTACTATTTAAATTCGAATTAAACGATGAAAATAACCATGGATTTATGTAATATAAACACTTTCGAGTATAAGACACTTACTTGAGTTGAAATCGTGAAAAACACCTCAAAATCGCCCAAGACCCGAGCTCCAGAAACCCCAAAACAAAAATGAGCAAATGAGCATTTTTGGTCCTTAAGTTTCTGCCTGCCCGTCACTAAAATTCTATTTTCGTCACTAAAAGTCGCACTAAAAGTGTAGCAGAAACAGCTTTACCAGCCATATTCAATCGATCATAACTTTTTGTACAAATGTCCAACTTATAAATCGTTTCATATTCTGGAAACTAGAATGCAAGGTCTACAACTTTCATGTTTTGCACATTTCTAGATTCTTTATAGATTGCGAGATATAAGCTTCCACATTAGCCTCCTCGCATCAGAAATTTCTGGAAGATTTTCAAAACAGCTTGCCCAGCCTTTATTCAATCAAGCATAACTTTCTGTGCAATTATTCAAATGATTAATGGTTTAACTTTATGGAAACTAGGATGCAAGGGATACAACTTTCGTTTTTGGATCATCTCCAAATTCTTTATAGATTGCGATATATAATAGCTTCCAAAGTCCCAATCGAAAATGGCAAAGCGCGAACTAGGTTGCTGCCCAGTTTTGCACCTGCGGCAGATTTATCGCGCATGCGAGATCGATTCTGTGAATACTGTTCATGCTTCTGCACTGCCTCCACTTGTGCGATCACTGTTCACGCACCTGCAGTCTCGCAAGTGCGAAAGAATTTTCGCTTCTGTGAATAAGCCAGCAAGCTGCCAGCTTTGCTTCCACGGTGCCAACATCGCTGCTGCATTTTAAACATCGAACCTGTTATTGCGCAGGTGCGGAAGGCTGTCCGTATGTGTGACCTTACTCCAGTTCTACCCAGGTTGCTTCTGCGACGAAATCATCGCTTCTGCGAGGTCGCTGCTGCGTAGAAAAACATCGCTGTGCACCAACAGTGCTGAAATTTCCAGCAGCTATTTTCGAGTTAAAGTTGATCCGTTAACCTTCCAAAATCCACCCGAGGGCCCCGAAACTTCAACCAAACATGCCAACCAATCCTCAAACATCATTCAAACTAGTTCCAATCTTCACAACGCTCAAAACAATATAAAAACACAAATTTTACATCGTATTCAAGCCTAAGAATTTCAAAAATTCTCAAATTACACTTTCGATCAAAAAGACTATCAAACCTGGTCCGAATGAGCTAAAATTTTGCATACAAGTCACATTCAACACTACGAAGCTACTCCAACTTCCGGAATTGCATTCTAGCCCTCGGATCAAAATTTCACTATCGAACCGGAAACTTCAAATTTTCAATTTCTCAAAAATGATCCGATTCAGGTCGTTTCATGTCATTTTCTTACCAAACTTTACAGGAAGCACTTAAACAACATATAAGACCTGTACCGGGCATCAGAACCAAAATACGAGCCTGATACCATTACTTTTTAATCAAATTTCATTTTTATTTTCCTTAAATATTTTCAGAAAACAATTTTACTCAAAAATTCTTTTCTCGGGCCTGAGACCTCAGAATTCGATTCCGGGCATACACCCAAGTTCCATATTTTTCTACGGACCTTCCGAGACCGTCAAATCACGGGTCCAGGTCTGTTTACCCAAAATGTTGACCGGAGTCAAATTTATTCATTTTAATATCAAAACATAGCAAATTTTCACAGAAACTCATATTTGAGCTTCCTGATATGCGTACGGACTGTGCACGCAAATCGAAAAAATTATAAATAAAGTTTTCAAGGACTCGAAAGCTCAGAATGAATAAGAAAATAAGTAATGACCCTTTGGGTCGTCACAGTCTGCGTACACACTACCCTCCCCAGACCCCACTAAGTGAGATTATACTTAGTTGTTGTTGTATCATGTAATAGTTTTGATTTTCTTGAGAAAGTTGTTTTCAGATATGGAAAATTGTAATAAGTGAGGCTTCTATTCTGTTTTAAGTTATTGGTAGGACTACCATAAATTTTCATAATTATAGTGGCACAATGGGCTAAGTTGTGAGCCCAATCCGTAAGGGTAGTGCTATTTTAGTTTGGAATAGGGCTGAATTTAAAGTCCAAATGAATTTTATCAATGAAATGAATTTGGACCTAGGCCATTGGGCCTAGGTACTGAGCCCAAATCCAGACGTTTTTCCTTGTTCTATAAATCATGTTTTGTCACGACCCCAACCCCGGTCGTGATGGCGCCCAACACAACTGCTAGACAAGCCCGACCAATTTCACTCTCAACCCGAGCATAAAGCTCAAAACCATTTGTTTGAAAATCATTAACAACATCTAAACTAGAAGTATAACTGAAAGATAGAAATAAATCCGAAAATCAACAATACCGAACAACCTCCCAAAGATCTGGGGTCATGAGTCAAGAGCCTCTACCAGAATAGCATAAATATACT